>VDFB02191293.1:0-15740 GCA_007258455.2 Sequoia sempervirens
TTGAGTAAAATCCTTTAATGGTGTGCAAATTCCAGCGAGGACCAGACATAATTAGAGAATAAAATATTGTCATAAAACTATATAACCAATGAGGAAAAAAAGCTCCCAAGTAAATAAGCAACTTGATCAAATGTATTTAATTTACTTGTAACAGTTTTTTTGTCTCTAATTTTATAAATTTGAAAGTAATATAAACAATCTATTTCGCTCTATTGACTTTACATAGTTTCTAACCCACAAGTACTGATTGAATTAGATCAAACCCTACAAAATCAAAGAGAATGGTTCTTTGTCATAAAACTCTATAACTAATGAGGAACAAAAGCTCCCAAGTAAATAAGCAACGTGATCAAATGTATTTAATTTACTTGTAATGGTTTCGTTGTCTCTAATTTTATAAAATTGGAAGTAATATAAATATTCTTTTGACTTTACATAGTTTCTAACCCACAAGTACTGGTTGAATTAGATCAAACCCTATGAGGAAATGTTAATACCGACAATTATATATGGAGATTAGAAGTAATATCCTTAACCGTTCTGTAGCCATATCAATGATAAATTTAGTGCCAGTCCCTTTATAACTTAAGGAACGCTAATATTGTATGACATATGGAAGCGGCTATCTTTTACATTTATGCACTCAAGTGTATTTTTTGAAAAAGAACGAACTTGTCAATCTTACCTTTTAAGTGATTTCACGTTTTCTTTAGGATTAGTTTCCTTAAATAAAAAGGAATGAAAATATATTCCCTGTCTTTTTAGTAAAAGAAATAAATAAGGAGAGCATGTTAGTAGAATAAAGGTGAGGTAAAGAAAGTATAGAATTTAGTACTTTTTCCTTAGAAAGAATGAATTTCTTTTTAGTTTTTTTTTTTTTGTTTTCCTTTTAAAAATAAATATATGGAAGTAATATATATTAAATGGTAAGTTATTATATTATTTTAAAATTACTCTCTAAAGTCAATAGAGTATATATATGTATAAAAGGCATGTAATTTTGTTTTATACTCATTAGGATAAATAATTAAATAAATAAATAATAGGTTAGGAAATAAATAGAATAATAATAATTTATCACATCCTTAGGACTCAAGGATAATATTAAATTTAATAATCACCTTACTAGTAGTATTAAGAGTAGTCTCTGCATTGTCGGGCGGTGATAGAGTTAATGAACAAACCATTTGAGATTGTGTTAGCTATTAGGGCCATAGCTTCCATGATTATTTAACTATATAAATCTTGAGTTAGTGTTCACCCCAACACTGGGACATGATTATTAACTTAAGTAATGTGTAGTTGTAAAAAAAAAAATGGTGGGTTTTTCTAGTGAAAATTATGGGCATAATGAGAGAGCTTATTCAAAAATCCCTATGCCAAGTCATGAAAAAGGGATGGGGTTGCCCTCAAAATGAAACTCCAAACACATGAGGGATCCATGGATTTGGGGTCAGTATGTCTTTGCTACAATGTTATTAAAGAGCTCAGAACTGTCATCATTCCTCAAATACACATGGAACAGGAATAATAACAAAAAGAGAGCAAAAATAAAGAAAAAAATTCAGTTGAACATGAAAGAGACCTAAATGTCTCGACACCTTGTATCATCCCCAAAAGGAAAAAGAAATACAAGGAAAAGATAAAGGAAAAGCTTTTGGGTCAACATGGAAGAGACATCAATGTCTCGATGCCTTGCGTCATCCCCAAAACGAAAACACAAGACAAAGAAAAGATAAAGGAGAAGGTAAAAGATTTATGACATAGAGAAGAATGTAGGTACAAATAGAGGAATGTCACAAAGAGATACATAAAATGAAATATCATGGGGGATCACATTACGCACATGCAATCACATAAAGAAATATGCAAAAAAAAAAAAAGCAAGACTAGTAAGGAACATGTGAATTAACCTATTAGTAGGTCATCCACATCCCAATCATGTTCATCGTATACAGAAGGTGGACAACTAACCAAAGGGACAATGACAAATGCATTACTAGGACAAGGCTATCTAATTCTTTCCCCCACTATGTGCAAGAGAAGGAGCTCCTCACATTGTGAAATGATTTGCAGTGAATGGAAGGCATGTAATAGTGAGAATGTTGGGATCCTACAACTACTAAATGGCAAGGAGAAAAAGGATATGCTTTAAGGAATTATTTCTATGATATCAAGCATTTTAAATATTTGTTGTAGAGCACGAAACTTATTGGTACTACCTCAAATAACCCAATAATATCAATAGTGTCATGTGTTTGTATTCTTAGGATTTAGTTTTCGATCTTCTCTTATGGGTGGTAATGCAATCAGTCAGTGTAGAATCATATATAAATCCATTTCAGTTGTAGATGGTGGATAAGGGAATTTTAGTTTCTTTAGTTTGTAAAACCTTTGTCATTTGCTAGATTCACCAATTTGTTGAGTTGAATGTTGAGGAGGAGTACCTAAGACGATCCTATCATGCTTATCATTGTTACGAGGCATTGGTTGTTCTTTAGAAAGGAGGATACTTGTATTGGGAGGAGGATCTTGATATCCTAACCCTTTGGTGTCTTCAATTGGTATTTTCTCTAAAAGTTGGTGAATTTCATGATTTCTTTTTGTATCACATCCTTGTTTTCTTAAGATCGTAAATCCTTTTACATATGTCTCTTCTAGTTTGATTGATGCATTTTTCACTTTGTTAACATAGGATGGTTGAATTTTTTCTTGATTAGAGGAACTAGGTTCACCTATTGTAGGGAACTTAGGCTTATCTTGTATCTTAGTTTTAGGATGTAAAAGGCCAAACATCTCAAGTGATGGGATGGTAGGGGGTGTTGGTTGTTCCATCGAAGGGTAAAAGGATGCATTAATCTCAAGGTTGTTAAGGAAATAATTTGTGAAGTTTTTCATGTTGTCATAATCTTCTCCAATGATGTCAACATCATGAGGAGGACATGCATTAGCAATTGAGTGAGTACATGAGTAAGTTCAATTTCATTAGGGTCATTTCCAAAAGTATAGTTTGACACATCCACTAATGATTTCAAAGACTTCCAAAGCTTACCAAAGCACATATCCATGATAAAATGTGATGTAATAACCTAAAATTCAATGCTACTATGAAATTATGAAATTGAAAAAATGAACCAAATCAAACTAGATGCAATGAATTGAATGAAATAGAAACTCTACAAATTGAAACATATAACTAACAGTAGCAAACAAAAACATAGAAAAAGAGTTTTTAATGCTATAAAATATAGTTTAAAATATGAAATGAGACTAAATCACCTAGAGGGGTGTATGAGTCCTAATCAGTGTTCTTTAATGGATCTGAATGTTGAATAAAAATCACCACAGAATAACCAGAAATTAGGAAAAAACACCAGTATTGGGACTAAATCACCTAGAGGGACGTATGAGTTCCAGATTAGGGTTTTTTCACCATTTTCAACAAATTCTATGTGAATACTATGTTTTCTATTTTGCATGATGTCTAGACTAAGTGCAAATGCAGATTTCAGATGAAATTTAATGAAGCAAGATATAAAAATGTAGCCTATATGCACTTTTAGTAATGAAAAATTAAGAAACCCTAGATGCAAATTAACTAATGAAAACCCTAATGCAAAGTTAATGTAAGCTAGATCTAAGATTATAATGCAGTCCAAAAAAAAAGGGTATTCTAAATGTAGGTTCACGAAAATGAAATGATGGAAATAGGTAGCCCCACCTTTTAGGAGATTGAACACACACAAGGGGGTCTATTTTGCTCGAGTTTCACTCAAGGAAACCCTAGAGATCTCAATCCAATGATAGAATGAGAGAAATAGATCTACCATAGGTTGTCCTAGTGTATGATTAGAGTAGAGTAAATTTTAGTGGTGATTTTTTTCCAAATGGAAAATAGTCAGGATTGGGGATTTTGAAATTGGTGAATATGATAATCAAAGGTCTATCTCCCATTCGCTCTATTTTTCTATGTTTTCGACTATAGGCAAGGTGTTTCACCACCATATTTTGGGGTCTAGTCATACTTCTTTCTTTTTTTGCCAATAGATTAGAGAGTTCCAATCTGCATGCACCGATTTATTTGCCAATACCAGCTAAGTAGTTCGATACAATAATCATTTAGGAGGACCCATTTCACCAACCATTTTTCCCAGTCGTGTTGTAAGTTAATGGTAATTATAGGTCCATGATTGCCTTCGAAATTGAAACATATCATTTCTTTAGTTGGGGAGATTCACCCATTTTTACTCAACGATGTCAATAGCCCATTTAAATTCACCAAAATTTAAGATTATTTTAAAAATGCCCCACAAAATTCGCCAAGTTTGGATTGGTATAAATACAGTCAAAAGTTGGTAATTTATTGTCATAATTTTTTCTATTATGAGCCCTCTATAGTCAATTTAGATCATAGACAATTTGCTACTACAGACATTGTTGTATAACGAACTTCGACAAAACCAGTCTATAAGTGTTTCTGGTGGAGAAATTGATGGTAGTGGATCAAATGATAGAGATGGTTTTATTTTAAGAGGAGGTACGTAGAAACAACAAGATGATTCAGAGGATGTAGAAGAAACTACAGAATAGGAGTCAGATTTTGATTGGCATTTCGAATTGGCTAGCACTGACAATTGACAAAACAACATTTTCTAGGTATTTATATTTTTTACTTCAATTCATATTGAATTCCATGGGCTATTTCAAAATGCAAACTGTAATTGTCTAATTGATGATATTTTATAGCTTTTTACTGTATAAATGAATGTTGACATGCAATTGCAATTTTCAAAATTTCCATGATTCATTGCATAATTTAAACTGTAAAAGTTTCCTTCAAATTTCATTTATTTAAAATATTTTTTCAATTTTTATGATACTGATGTGCATCATGTATAAATTAATCTTTCCCCTAAATTACACTAATTATGTAATATCATTGAACATAATGGAGACTGGTAGTTCAATAGAACCTTTGCAAAGACCAATTTAACTGAGCAACATAGACATCTCGCTACCCCGCAAGACATAACTTCTTGATGAAGGGACCATGTGGGGTATGATTTCTTACCTGCTACACAATTTGTCAATTAATATACTTTTATTTTTAATATTTTTATCATCTATCGCAAAGTTTTTATATTGCAACTTTATAATTATGAAATCTCATTTATTAGTTCAAGTGTGCATCATCATCCTTAGTGGGGCCCGCAAGCTGCATCTACATGAACTAAGACAAATGTCATATTTTTATTGTATCACGAGATCCCTAGTGATGAATTATAATTGGTTGAGCCATGAGCGTTGGATGTCATTTCTCATGTGGGACTAACCTTTAGGTCCAATTTTGGGCCTAAGTTCCGACAAAACAAAATACATACAAAGCATAATCAGAATTGAGAAACATGTCAAGGTGGACCCTAGTTCAGAGTAAGGATTTTTAAAGATCATTAATTTTTTTTTTCTAGTTTTTATTTCCATTGGATCACATTACTTTAGTCTATCGAATATTCATATGGTGGGTCATATTACACAATTTGTCTAAATTACTATGCTTTTATAGATCTCTCACAGCTTTTTATGTTGCAACTTTATATTTACGCCGAAGGCGTTCCCTCAATGAAGTTTGCCATTTCACTTTCTCTATCGACGGTTAAAAAAAGCTTGCAAGACCATCCAGAATAGATCTTGATCGTCCATCATTTTTCGTCATTTTTTTTTTACTGTTTTCGCCGTTTTTTCGGCTGCTTTTCGCCGTTTTTTCTTGCTTTCCCCGCTACTACCGACATTACCAAAATTCCGACCACCGCTTTTGGTTTTCGCACACCCATTTTTTTTCCCTTCATTTTTTACCGTCCTGTTTTGCCCTCACCGACTGCCACATAGGGTTTCGTATTTTTCCCGCAAACTCTGCACTTTTTACTCGTCCACCACACTAACGCGGTATTTCGGCGTTCCCTCTATGAACTGAGCCGGCTGACTTCGGCCATCCACGGTTGACATTGTGCGAGCATAATGCAAGACGATAGAAATACTACACACCGTTGGATCTTTCGTCATTTTTATTTTAGGTTTGCATTTACCGTTTTAAAACCTGAAATAGGTTAATAAATTCTTCCTACACATATCGGCCTTTATCGTTTTTCACCAGCTTAAATATAATTAAGATATAAAGAAATGAATAATAATATGATATTATAGAATAAAATTATATATAATATAAAATACATATTATATTTTATATATTTTATATATTAAATATGTTTGTAATATAAAATTAATTTTTTATTAAAATATTATATATTAAATATTTATATATGTTATTTAATTATGTATTTATTTTATATTAAAAAAAATACTATAATTATATTAATTATTTTATATTGTATAAACTAATAAATATAATATAATATGTAATGGATTTATATTATTATTATATTTTACATAATGTAAATTATTAAATATAATTTTGAAATAATATTTTATTTATTACAAAATTAAAATTTTAATTAATTGGGTGGAAGGGTGCACGTCCCTCCATAGTGGCGAAGGGAGGTGGTATGGGTTGTCATGCTGGCGGGTAGTTGGGGCCCTTTGGGCCAAGGGTGGAGTTGGCTTGTCTTTTCAACAAGCCTTGGCGTACAGACTACTATCCACCACCCATATCAATGTTTAGTGATGAGAGCTATTAATGGAAATGTGAGCTCCCCTCTTTGCAAGGACATCTTGCACATTGGAGGGGGTATGATTTGAGGAGGTTGGCGGTGCTTTCGTGGTCTAGGTTTTATTTATTGCAAGTTTGGCTCTTTTTTGCATTATGTTTTCTCTACAAGTGTGTGGCGACTGTGGGTTTTTCTCATTCTCTCCTATTGGGCAATTGGTGTGGGGTCGCAAATGGCAATGAGCTCTAAATTTATCATCGAAGTTTTGGTGGCAAGCCTTGCACAATTTGGGGCAGACACTCCTATCTCTTTGCATTCATCGACTGCACAGCATCTTTTCTTGAGAATCTATACATACCCAGATCACTTTTCTTGTGTTTTAATTACAACTTTCCTAACATCTTCTTTTACTATTGAATGTATAGCAGCTGTAAATGCAATGGTTGCCAGACCTTTCCTGGTAATTCAACTTGAGGTAACTCACTTGCCATTATTTATGTGAAATTTTTTATGTTCATTTCATTGTATACATTTTTGGGCAACTTTATTTTCCTTATTCTTTACACTATTCTGCTGACAACTTTCCTCTCAACTTTATAAACTATTGAATGTATAGCAGTTGCTACTGAAGCTGCAAATGCAATGGTTGCTAGAGCTATTTTCACAATAGCTACAGTACATATCAAATCATCTTCACATGTTAATCTTAATACACTGTTCTTTGCAGAGCTTATGAATTATACAGTAGATATTTCCTCTCATTTTTTAGCCATTTTACTGTTTATTGTCCTTTGCAAAAATACCAATTATACTGGTTTTTGTTCTTCAAAGACAAAATGTCAAAACTGTATAGCAGATGTTGCTACACTGTTGAATGCAATGAACAGTAGAGCTTACCCATTTATTTACAAAAGTTTGACACTACCCATTTTACAATTTCTATCTTTCAAATATAATACCATAAATTAAAATCTTGATCTCCACAAATCTTCGGCGTACCCATTGCACATGAAGGTGCGATTACTAGTGAAAGCTCATTTATTATTGTGTGCATCGTCATCCTTGATGAGGCCCATACGCCACATCTGCAGGAACTTAGATGTGTTGTTTCACTCATTATGCTTCACTAATCTTAATATTTATCAATAAATATAAATATAAATATATGGAATATAATAAAATCAAAATTTTCTTTTCTCCTTGTGCACTTCCTTTCTTCATGTAAACACACATTTAAGAAAAAAACAAAACAAAAAGTTAGAGTGGTGAAAAAATGTAGGAAAAACATTTAGGATTGTCATAAGAAAAATGATAGTATAGTTAAATTAAGTTTGTTTTTGTTTATTTTATTACAATTACAAGTTAATTTTAAATTTAAATATACTTTTTTATAATAATTTTATAAGTGTGTTACAATCTCCAAAAATCAATTAGTTTCAAAGTAAAATAAAATAGCTTTATGTATTTTCTTCCTTGTACTTTTTATATAAATATTATATATATACATAATTGATTACAAGGTGGGAAACTTGTCTTAAAAAAGACTCATGACACACTAATTCTAGAGAATCAAGAAATTTAGATACATTGAAAATAAACAATCAATAAGAGAGAAGGAAACCTTCAAACTCCATAGATTGGACATAGGCAACTTTTTCATCTATTTGGTTATTCATTTGTGTATTTGTAGTAGTTACAATTAAAAAAATATCTCATTTAAAAACATCTAAACATATGAAAAAAATAACTTGTTTTATTTTCATTCAATTTTTTAAATTATAAAAACTAGATTATGTACTTTAGATATGAGGTCAATAATTTATTAAAATTGTAGATAAAATATTATATTAAATACATGTATCTAAAAAATACAAAAAATTAAGAGATATATCTCTGTCTTTAGATAAATGTGTTTAAGATATCTATTCTAGTATTCTCTTCTAATGGCATAATATATTAATATGTAATCTTTAGGTACAATGAATTAAAATAAATTATGTTTTATTTGAAAATAAATTTTGATGACTTACTTATTTTTAAATACAAGATAATGAACAATTCATATTTTTAAATTTATTTTTAAGTTTTTTAGATTGCAAGAATCAGAATCTGGTAGCCGCCCCCCTGTAAACTGCAATACACCTGGTAAAAAAATTCCATCGGTCATGTGACACACCCTCTAGTACAACAGTCATGTGATACACCTAATGTCGACATGCCTATTGAATTTTTATCTTTGGGGAGGGAATACGAGTGGGACAAAGGTAGCTTCAAGGTAAAATGGCTTCCATTACATAGAAGGGAGAAGAAGGAAGGGAAGCCTATTTCATTTTGGAGGATAGATGTTGAGCCCTTTGATTATCAATTTTCTTAGAATTATTTTATAAACACCTACTTTGCAGTTTTCCAAGTGTTGGGAATCGATGTACAAACCAAGATGCATGTGCATTTGATGATGTTGACCATTGATATTCAACACACATATACAACCACCTTTTTTGACTTTACCTTGTTCATTTCTATTTGTAAGTATACTACTTTAGAAATTTACTTCAAGAATGCAACTAAAACTGTCCATCGACAATTCATCGAATGGTCATGGTTATATTGATTTGCATTGACATTTCGCTAAATCACCACTGAATTTTTTTATTAGTTTGATATTATGTTTAATTTGCCAATATTTTTCTTAATCATTTGAAAATAGGTTTAATTTTCCAATTATTTTATTTTTTAGTTTGAAAAAAAGTTTTAATCACCAACAAAAATTATTATTTTTTGTTTTGAAAGTAGGTTTAATTTGCTAATGGAAATATTTTCTAGGTTTGAAAATAGATTTTAATTTCCAATGAAAATATTTTAGTGGCTTAAAAAATTTTCAATTTACCAATATTTTCCACAAACTTCAAGTGATTAGAAAAGATTTTCCAATGGATATTTTGTTTTCACAAAAAATGAAAAAACATCACCACTAAAATTAATATTTTTATCGAAAAGTATACAAGATTCACTAGAATTTTACACCTTTTTCTGGGGGTTTCTTAATTTTTTCCTTGGATTAGAGACTACAAAGGGGTTCACCACTAAGGTAGGGCTTGGAAAGACTAGTAACATGAAATATCTAAATATGAAACTTAATGATATGCAAGACTTGAATAAATGACCTAGAAATGAATATAAAACAAAACATGAAACTACGAAATCAAAGAGGTGCACCTGGAAGCCTATAGAAGCATGGAAAAATTTCTAAGATGCTAAAAATGTTGAATTTAATGCACACTAGTACTCATATGCCATGTTGGGCATATCAGTCCTAGATTAGGGTTTTTGGGCTGAAACAAGAATCTGGTGATGACAAGTTGGGATATTCAAAAATCTGGAAAAATGACTATACTGGGACTTATATGCCACAAGTTGCCTATTAGTCCTGCTCATATTTTTTGGAGGATGAAGATATGAATCTGCTTTTCAATCTATCCTCTATCTTTTCAACTTGATTTATCAGATCTGAAATGTCAAATTATGCTCTATAGATGTCTTCTAGTGATCTTGTAAACAAGATAACAACTTTGACAAGTTTACAATCTTGACAACTTCTTCCAGTCTTACTCTTGAATGTTTCTTCAACCTAGATCTACAAATCACACACTAAAGAGAGGGAAATGTGTTTTGTTAATAGAAAGGGGTTTTCCTTGGTCAAACCCCATTTTGGTAATCAAACCTTGAAATGAAATGAAATTGAAAGGAGGAATGATGAATGAATAAAATGATATGTTGCAACTCACCAAACCCTAAAAAAAAAGTGTTACAAACATGTATGAGATAGCTAGCATGATTGTGGATCTTGACTATTTCTTGAATGATATAGATATTCAATTGAATGCTTTCTTGAATCATGAAACCGTACATCAAAAATGTTATCTCAAAAACAAACATGAAGCGTGATGACTTTGACATGATGCTTGATACTTGAATAATTCTCCAAAACATTTGATAATGAACTCTTGAATGCTCTTGAATGCTCTTGTAGACTCTTGAATGCTCTTGTGAACTCAAATTTTCCATAAGGATGCTTATTCAATTTGCTAGGAGAAAAATAAATTAAATAACCTTGTATTTATACCTGTTTATGCCAAATTTCTTGTAATTACAACACTAAGTTGACATGAGATCTAGGAGAATAAAATCCCACCAAGAATTTAAATTTAATTTAGGTTTAAGCCACACTAGACTCATGCCAAAAATGACGTATGAGTCCCATTAGGCTAGGATTTGGGCCACAACTTTCAAGAAAGCCTTAGATTTATGTGAAATCCAAATTGAGGCCCTAAAAATTAGGTGGGACCCATATTTCCAAGGTGGCGTATCAGTCCCATATCAATAAATATGGGCCATCCAATCCAAAAAAGCATGAATTATGATTGGATGTTAGTAAATATCAAAATTAATCTTGGAAAGATGCATTAATTAAGGTTTGTGGATGCAAAATAAGGTCAAATAAATCATAAAGAAGCCTAAATAGTTAATAAAACCCTAGATTAGTTTGAAAGTGTAAAGGTAGACTTTGCAACACCCTAAATAAGACACAATTAAGTCTACTTAGTTTACAAGGGCCCAAGACCTAATGTGAATGTGTTAAACACATTACAACACTAAATCAAGGAAACATTAAACTTAACTTTAACAAGAAGGTCCCAAACAAGTGTGAAAATGTAGAGGGATAAATTTTCCATCATTACACTTATGCTAGTAAAGGAGCATAATTTAAGAAACTTAAATAATAAAGGGTGGAATGCTAACAACCCAATTGTTGATAAGGATTCTTTTTTAGGAGTTTTAGATATTTATTCTACTCCTCCCACTTTTAGTTAAAGCCCAATTTTTAAGAAGGATTAAGATGAGGCTCTTTTCTTTATTTATTTTTCTTATATTCTCAGTAACCATCATAAAAATAAGGTACAATATTTTATAAAAAAAATTAAGCATCATGAAATGAGTATTGAAGAGGCCCCACATAGTAAGAATTAAAAATAACAATCTTGCACCAATATATCAATTGATAAAATAAAGTATAATTTTAGCACCTAATAATCCAATAGGTTATGATGCTCATAATGGCTAAGTTCCATTTTAGGACAACCTATTTTTAAATAAAAAATAGAAGTGGCCTTATTGTTCTTCTTTTTGAGGCAATTTTCTTTATTATTTTTCTTTCTTGTTTGATATTCATTTTGATATTGGTTTTAATTAGTGTATCATAGATTGTTTATTATAAGATTAATGGTATATTAGTATACATTGAAACAAATTAATATTTATTTCACATGTCATCACAATTGCATCAAACTAGATAGAGATATTAAATAAATTTTAAACAAGTATAAAAATTATGGAGGGATTTGCTTAGATACTTACAAATGAAGCTTATATTAATGAAATTGTTGTTGACTATTATATTTTTGTGTGTTTATCATGTACTACTAACCAATGGGAATTAATGAAATATCCTCTTCTTAGTTTTCTAAGATCTTTAAAATATTAGTGGAAATATAATATCAATAACTCTTCTAGTTGGTTTAAAGCATTGTAACATGATAAACTTGATCTTCAAATGGTGTGAAGTTTTACCTTCTACAATGGTCTTGTGCTTATCATTGTTCATGAATAGAAAAGTATTTCTCTATGTAAATTTATCTAGACATTTATTGTATTTAGATATGGAATCCCTATCTTTGTAGCCATTTTGTGAAACTCTCCACTTTAGGTGACCTTGGCCGCACATAAAAAAATGGTGTTTTCTAGCTATTTTTTTGTGGGTGACTTACTTTATGTGTTAATTGATTATCATCTCACTATAACAACTTATAGCTGGGCATTGATATACTTGATAAATAGGTCCATAGATATTGTGTATATTAAGCATGTTACCATATTGAATAGGTTGGACAACTAAGTTGTAATTTAGGGTAACATGCAACTCTTCTAGGGATAGTGAGAATTTTAATTTTCCTTCTTGCAAGTATATTAACTAGACCTTGATAATGAGAAAATATTCTTCTAAGGACACCTTGGAGTTAAATAATCCTATAAAGTATGTTACAACAAAAGAAACTCAAATAAAGTATTTTTATCTACAAAATTTGAGAGTTATATTTGTTAAATTTTGAGCATTTTATTTCTATTCTACATAGGGTAATAGTAATATTAAGAATACAAGCACACTATCTTTCCCTTCACCTTATATCATAGATATTAGCAATCTATTAAGTAGGGACATTTATAATTAGGTGGACAAAAATAAGTTATGATGTTATATATTATTAGTCCTTAGTTATAGCAATCATTGTTCATATGTCAATTTTTTTATCAAACTAAACAATTAATTGTCTTCTTTAGTAGGTTCAATACTCTTCACAATGAGATTAAACCTAAATTTAAGGGACATGCTTTACCTCAAGATGATACCATTCTATGATAAATATTTTACTTTCTCCAATGAAAGAACAATATCCAACTATACCTTTCAATCATAAAAAACCTTACTAAAATAGATCATTAATTATTCAATTAATTCAAAATTTACTTCATAAAAAAATTATAATTATATATATTACACAAATATTTAAGTTATTATTTCACAATACACCAATACATTATTAATAGGGACTTAAGCTCCTCCACAACCATTGCTAAGAGATGTGATGATTGTGAAGGATACAATTGGATTAGGGATGACTTGAGCCAATATGCTCTCATTTGTTGCCATCTCTCGCCAAGATGGAGAGAGAGAGAGAGAGAAGAAAAGTCTAAGATAAAGTACGATGGAAAATAAATATTAGGCCCTCGTTGATCATACGAAGAGAGAACTACCGAGTGAACTTCGGACAAGTGAAAAACTATCAACGCTTAATGAAAGATTCATTTCAAGATTACATCATCTTATGGAAAGAAAGCTTTCACATAGCAATATAAATGTCATTTATTAGCAATCCATTTATGTGCGTCATAGAATTGACAAATGATCCCAATTGAATCATAACATGTGGCTTAAAAGAATTGGTTAGCGTCAATCGACAGTGAATATATGATTGGTACAGTATTAACTTTAACATAAACCTTTGGGGCAGTGAGTATGGGAAGGGTCATTGGGTGGGGTTCCTGGTTTCAGGCACCCGGCACCTGATTGTTGTTCTCCATAGCTATTCCAACAAAAGGGATCCCTATCGTCTGTATTAGCAGATTGAAGATGAATACCTGTAAACTTTAAATGAGTACACGGCACATTGTCGCTGCAAGCCAAATAAACTGGAGTTTGCACGTAAGTGCCAGTGATTTTTTCCTAAGTGACGTCTGATACAAATACTGCCGAGGTATGATTGCTGCAATGCTTTTCCTCGTAGTAAAATTGATTGATATCAATGGGCACTCGTACGTTGGAAACCTGTATGTTGGAAAATGATACTCTTTTCACCTCTCCAACTCCTCCCTGTATTTAAAATAGCCATAAACAGCCACAACATGATCGAAATCTAGCCTTCAATTTTACAATCAATGGACCTATATCAAGTTTGAAAATGGATTCGTAACAGACCTGCCATGTTTTGATCCGGACTCCATTGGAAGCGTCGTGGATGTTGCTGTCGTAGACGCTCACATTGGAACACAGGCCTTCGTTCCATCTTCTCCAAGTCCTCCAATACTGATGTCAATTACATAAAATACGCCAGTTAAGTTATTGAAGACAATGAATAAGAAGAATAGAAAGCTAGTGAGATTAATAAGAGTACCTGACACCGTGACCAGGGCCGCAATTGATGTTGTGAACGCAGATGCCTGAGCAACCTGTTTGTATCGACACGCAGTCATATCTTGTTCGTTCAATGATCAAACATGCCTATTATACACATCGACAAAATTTAAAAACTGAAGAGATCAATCGGAATCCTATTGTGTATACTTACCGCATGCCATAGAGGAATGGTGAATTTCAACCCCATTGGAATCCTCGAGATGAATTCCGTCTGTATTTGGGCTGTCTTCAGGAGAGGATATTGTCAAGCCAACAACTTCGACAGAAGTGCAGAAGTAAAACTTAAGATGGCATTTGGGACTGTTTTGTATGGTAATGTCTTGCACGCTCACGCCATAACTTTTATAGAATCTCAATGCCTGGCCATATTTCGAAAATACATTTCAGCGTGGTATTTTGTTTATATTGAAGCACTGGAAACTATTATAAACGAAAATTATTTATTTTTGCAGTTCAAGCTAGTTCAGAATTTTTTTAATAAAAATCTTGAAGAAAACAGAGATTTCGCTCTCATGGCTCACCGTTGGCCTTACACTCCGTAAACTCCTCCTCCCATTGCTGCTATCCTGAAACATACAAAATTCCAACGTTTTTTGAATCCGCAGTATTGCAAAAGAATGACGTTATGTTTTCTTTCTAAATTAAGATTTACCTCGTCTTCTAGTTGGGAAACCTTCCACCAAGCTGCACCTTGACCGTCAAAAGTGCCCTTGCCGGTGATAGTTATACCGTTTGGTATTTTGACATTTATCCATTCCAATGGTTTAGATGTCCAGGCCTGTGGATTCACCGGTGCAACAACATTTCCATCAACCTGCATAGATTTAAAAAAAAACAAAGATTTGAGATATATTCTGGCTTCTCTTTCGAATTCTAGTAATATGTCGTTATATAAGTACCACACCTGAAATACGATGTTCCATTTGCAGGGTTCCGAGAAGGTGAGAGGCCCAACAAGAAAGCGATAGTTAACTGGAATGTGTATCGTAGCCGAAACCTTGTTGCAGGTGAAGGCCAGGAGGAATTTTCACTGTAAAAATAAAACTTTAAAAAAATATATATTTTCAACACAGAGCTGCTGCACGTTAATTTATGTTTGCTCACATTCACATTAAAATTCAGAAGTAAATTACATATACAAATATAGGTAGAATTAAAAAGTCATGTGAAAAAATATTCACGGAAGAGAGTGCCTGACAAAAATTTATTACAAATTACCTAACTAACTTTTTCCCGGTCAAAACGCATTTAATAAAATGTCCTTTACA
>VDFB02191294.1:0-20272 GCA_007258455.2 Sequoia sempervirens
AAGTTAAAATTATTTTGTTAAGTGCTATTTTTCTCATAATGGTTGTGGGAATATTGGAGGGAAGGGATATGAAGACCCCTTAATGATTGTCCTAGTATGATTTTTTTTTAGAAGTACAAAGCCAATAAGACAAAGAAAAATATTATAAAATCCCTGTGCTTGGTTAATAAAGGAAATAGTTTAAAAAAAATTTCAAATCGTGATTTCACCCGCCCAACCCATAAAAAATATTTCAATGGATTAGCGACATGACATTTCTGTATTGGGCAAGGCTGTTAGTGTTGTGTATAATTAATGCCTCTTAATGGCGGGGGTGTTATCATGCCCAATAAAGGATGGAATGGAAGGAATGAGTTATCCCCTTGTGATCAGCCAAAATTACTTAAAATCATAACCAACTGGTTTGAACCTTCACCATTCCAAATGCAAAGCCCTAACATTACCCTCAATGCTAAAAAATTCAAACTACTAGTGATCTTGGTTTCATATGAGAAAGGTTTAAAGACAAACTACTTACTTCTATGCAAGGACAATCTAACCAATGAAGAGATAATGGGAGGGCCTAGAAAGAGAACATAGTCGAGTAAGTGTGACTCTCTGAGACAGAATGTTGAGCTATGGAACCTCTCTAAACATGAGAGAATCATCCTGTACATTGAATCTATGCAGGGTTATAATGAAGCTTAGTTAAAAATTTGTGAATGCTTGGAGGGATGGAGAGGGAAAATGGGAGGGATTCATTTCACTATAGATGCAAAAATTATAGCTCAAGCCATCGGTCTTAAATACAAAGGAAAGAAAATTACCACAAAAAGCATAGGGAATTACCAGATGTACATCAAAAAGATTTTTGAGGCCAAGGAAAAATGTGGAGGTTTCATAATAGCTATTCAAGGTTGAAGCTCGACTCCTTCATAATGTAAAGTTTTGTCAAAATATTTCACGCAAGGGGTGGAATTTCAAATTGCTCATGGGTAGCATTTTCCAATCTTGAACCACATTCGCCATCTTGAGAAAATCAATATGTCACTCGTTCTCCTTTCGTCATTATAATAGAGTCTGGTTAATGGGGAAAACCCACCTTCGCATCAGGGATTAATTAGGGAAATTTGCAAATATGTTCTTGTCATTTTTACCAATTTTCACCTAAAACTCAATTTGGTAGAGCTGAAATAGTTTCATTATATTTAAGGTGAAGAATACTCTAACATATTTCTTCTATGCTTAACCATTGCATATCAAAGTTTAAAAGAAATAGTTCAGCTTTATTATGCAATGTGTTACAATAGAAGGATGCTAAAAGATTGAATTCAGTTTTGTTGTCTAGTACTTTTCAACATAAAGGAAAATACATAAAGAAAATAAGATGTTGCTTTCATTCATTTTACAATGTTTCATTCACTTTTGCAAAAGAAATATACACAAGATTGCATAAGTGTTTCTTTTCTATTCATTGGAAAGAAAGGAGTATCAAATGTACCACACAAGTCGCGGGAGTAGTGTTATGCCTTGCATAACCACCCCATTTTGTTTTGGATCAAAATGGGTCCCCCTTGTGTTTTTTTTGTCCTTGTTGTTTTGTTTGGGTCTTAGGAGTTGTTCATTTTTCTCCTAAGTCCTTGTTTCCTTTGGTCTGGCAAAAGTGGAGTCAGGATGGAAACTAATTTTGGAACTTTTGCAAAGTTCCAAGACCGGATTCGGTCCCGGTTCTGGTCCCGCCCTTGTTTCGTGTTATTTTTGTTGTCTGTTGGTTGGTCTTGTGCTCTTGGGTCCGTTTCTCCCTTGGGTTGTTTGTCATTTCCTTGTGTTTTTTTTTGCTTTGGTGGAAGCAGAACCAAAATGGGAATTGAACTTAGAACTTTGTAAAAGTTCCGAACTTGGTTTTTGTTCCGATCCCGCTCCAGCTCATTGGCTTCGTCCTTTGTTGTTGTCCATGTCGTGGTCGGGTCTAGTTTTTTTTTTCGATACCACTTCCCGTTGTTCTTTTGTCTTTGTCTTGTGTTTGTTCCTTGGTCAGGAATATAATCAGAATTGGAATCGAACCTGGAACTTTGTAAAAGTTCCCAGTTGATTAACACACAACTTCATTCATTCACAGTGCAACATTAACTTCATTCTGAAAAGATCTAAAGGTCGACCCTCCTGTAACAAACTGATATTTTTGTAAACCCTAAAAATAGGGGCCAGTGCATTCTTTTTGGTACATTCTGTATATATGGAATTTTTTTCCTCTTTGTAAAGAAAGAAGAAGGTTAGGAGGTTCAAAGACATTGAGACATGGAGATATAGATTTTTTAACAGTAGTAATTTTCTAAGAAGTAAGAGAAACTTAAGAGTAGCAATAGAGTAGGAGTTAGATTCGATAGAAGGCAGTAATGTATCCTTCTGGTTCTCTTAGAATAGATGGAAACAATCTGAAGACATAGGTTTTCTGTACAGTGGTGATTGTGCTAGAGTTGTAAATGTTGCTTATCTGTTTCATCAACAATAGAAGCAACCAGATTCAAATCTACTTCATATTGTGTTTCAAAATGGTATTTATCTTGGGTTAATCATTTGATTTGCAAAGCTTTCAAGGAATAAAATCTTATTTTATGTTTTGTTTAAATGGTAAGTTACAATCTATTGTTGAAGTTAGCACTGTGAATGAATGATGCAAAGAAGATTTCTAAGGTCTAGATTGGAGGAGAAAAAAAGGTTGGATCTTGCTGGATGGGATAAGTTCTGTGCTCTGAAGAGGGATGGTAGTTTGGGTATCGAAAGGATAAAAAATTTCAATAAAGCCTTAGTGGAAAAAATGGGTTGGTTCCTTTTGGAAGGAGCTAAAGATTGGGTCTTGATTCCAAGAGAGAAATACTTGAGAAATAAGGATCATGGTTGATTTTGTGCGAAGGACTCCCCTATGGCTCTATCTTCTAGAATAACTTGCTCAAGATTAGAGGCACCCTAAAACTGAGAGTGAAAAAGAGAATAGGGAATGGAAAAAAAAACTAATTTTTGGGAAGATGCTTGGACAAATTGTGCTCCCTTGTCATCAAATAAAAATATCTTTCAAATTAAACAAAGGATGATAAGAGCTATAGGAAAAAAAACTCACAAGTTATATCAATTGGGATGGATTGAGGCCTCAGTGGATAAATTTTAAAAATCATTTGAATGATGTTGTTTCATAGAGGGGGTAGACAACATAATTGGGAGGCTGGCATGTGTCTTCTCCCTCAATAGGTTGGCTTAAGCTTCCATTTTTCTCTAAGTCCATTAGGGAAAAAATCTCAATCAAATCAAGCTTATGAAGTTTGAAACCCAATGACTTAAGGGGAATTTAACCGGAAGATGGTCTAAATAAGAAATTAATACCTAAAGTTAATAGCTTTTGGTGGAAAGTGGCTCATGGTAAGATTCTCACTGTAGATAATCTTAAGAAAAAAGGTTTCCATTTGATTAATAAGTGCTACTTATGTAATGAAGCCGAAGATATTTGTTTTTTCACTTTTTGTTTCAATGTTCCTACTCTTAAGATGTTTGGTCTTTTTTCATGAAAAACCTGATATTAGATTGGGTCTTTCCCCCCTCAGTAAAGATGTTTATAGAATGTTGGAATTTCTGCCCCTATTCTCATAACATCATTATTGATCCATGGAGGAAAGTTCCCCCATTTCTCACCTGGAGACTGTGGAAGGAATAGAATAATAGAGTCTTCAAGGATATTGCAAAGAATAATAAAGATCTATGCATGTCCATAAGACAACAAATAAAAGAAAATATTAACAAAAAATATGCTCCTTCTAAGAATATGCCTTCTTACAAAGAATTATAAATTAAGCAATTATGGGATATTTCACAGGACCTAACTAATATCAATTAGATAAAATAGCTAAAAAGGAAGAATACTAGTTGGACACCTCTAGGCTTGGATTGGATGAAATGCAATTTTGATGGTTGTTCAAAGGGAAACCCTGGATTGGTGGGTGCAAGAGGAATAATCAGAAATCACCAAGGAAATTTTATTGAAGGATATGGTAGAGGTATAGGAGTTGCAACAAACAACATGGTCAAGGCATATGCTGTGTGGGTAGGTATATGAAGGATAAAGGTTACACTAAAGCATTTTTTGAATGAGACTCCAAATTTATTATTGATTATTTAAATAATATTTTTGATGTGCCTTGGGATTTGAAAGATATTATGGATGATTATAAGAGAATGTTGAAAACTTTCCAACAGTATAAAATTGGCCATATGTATAGGGAAGGCAATATGGTTGTTGATTCCATGGAAAATGCAAGTTTAAGACAATCAAAGTGGATGTATTGGGATTTTCATCATCTGCCAAGTCCTATTAAAATGATTATATTTAAAGAAAAACTTGGTTATTTAAATAATCCTACTAGGATTGATAGAAATTAGCTTTGATGGAGGGTTTTATGAGTTATCAAGTTAAAATTATTTTGTTAAGTGCTATTTTTCTCATAATGGTTGTGGGAATATTGGAGGGAAGGGATATGAAGACCCCTTAATGATTGTCCTAGTATGATTTTTTTTTAGAAGTACAAAGCCAATAAGACAAAGAAAAATATTATAAAATCCCTGTGCTTGGTTAATAAAGGAAATAGTTTAAAAAAAATTTCAAATCGTGATTTCACCCGCCCAACCCATAAAAAATATTTCAATGGATTAGCGACATGACATTTCTGTATTGGGCAAGGCTGTTAGTGTTGTGTATAATTAATGCCTCTTAATGGCGGGGGTGTTATCATGCCCAATAAAGGATGGAATGGAAGGAATGAGTTATCCCCTTGTGATCAGCCAAAATTACTTAAAATCATAACCAACTGGTTTGAACCTTCACCATTCCAAATGCAAAGCCCTAACATTACCCTCAATGCTAAAAAAATCAAACTACTAGTGATCTTGGTTTCATATGAGAAAGGTTTAAAGACAAACTACTTACTTCTATGCAAGGACAATCTAACCAATGAAGAGATAATGGGAGGGCCTAGAAAGAGAACATAGTCGAGTAAGTGTGACTCTCTGAGACAGAATGTTGAGCTATGGAACCTCTCTAAACATGAGAGAATCATCCTGTACATTGAATCTATGCAGGGTTATAATGAAGCTTAGTTAAAAATTTGTGAATGCTTGGAGGGATGGAGAGGGAAAATGGGAGGGCTTCATTTCACTATAGATGCAAAAATTATAGCTCAAGCCATCGGTCTTAAATACAAAGGAAAGAAAATTACCACAAAAAGCATAGGGAATTACCAGATGTACATCAAAAAGATTTTTGAGGCCAAGGAAAAATATTGGAGGTTTCATAATGGCTATTCAAGGTTGAAGCTCCCGACTCCATACCATAATGTAAGTTTTTTTTGTCAAGAAATATTTCACTCTTGAGGGTAGATTTCAAATTGCTCATGGGTAGCATTTTCCAATCTTGAACCACATTCACCATCTTGAGAAAATCAATATGTCACTTGTTCTCCTTTCGTCATTATAATAGAGTCTGGTTAATGGGGAAAACCCACCTTCGCATCAGGGATTAATTAGGGAAATTTGCAAATATGTTCTTGTCATTTTTACCAATTTTCACCTAAAACTCATTTTGGTAGAGCTGAAATAGTTTCATTATATTTAAGGTGAAGAATACTCTAACATATTTCTTCTATGCTTAACCATTGCATATCAAAGTTTAAAAGAAATAGTTCAGCTTTATTATGCAATGTGTTACAATAGAAGGATGCTAAAAGATTGAATTCAGTTTTGTTGTCTAGTACTTTTCAACATAAAGGAAAATACATAAAGAAAATAAGATGTTGCTTTCATTCATTTTACAATGTTTCATTCACTTTTGCAAAAGAAATATACACAAGATTGCATAAGTGTTTCTTTTCTATTCATTGGAAAGAAAGGAGTATCAAATGTACCACACAAGTCGCGGGAGTAGTGTTATGCCTTGCATAACCACCCCATTTTGTTTTGGATCAAAATGGGTCCCCCTTGTGTTTTTTTTGTCCTTGTTGTTTTGTTTGGGTCTTAGGAGTTGTTCATTTTTCTCCTAAGTCCTTGTTTCCTTTGGTCTGGCAAAAGTGGAGTCAGGATGGAAACTAATTTTGGAACTTTTGCAAAGTTCCAAGACCGGATTCGGTCCCGGTTCTGGTCCCGCCCTTGTTTCGTGTTATTTTTGTTGTCTGTTGGTTGGTCTTGTGCTCTTGGGTCCGTTTCTCCCTTGGGTTGTTTGTCATTTCCTTGTGTTTTTTTTTGCTTTGGTGGAAGCAGAACCAAAATGGGAATTGAACTTAGAACTTTGTAAAAGTTCCGAACTTGGTTTTTGTTCCGATCCCGCTCCAGCTCATTGGCTTCGTCCTTTGTTGTTGTCCATGTCGTGGTCGGGTCTAGTTTTTTTTTTCGATACCACTTCCCGTTGTTCTTTTGTCTTTGTCTTGTGTTTGTTCCTTGGTCAGGAATATAATCAGAATTGGAATCGAACCTGGAACTTTGTAAAAGTTCCCAGTTGATTAACACACAACTTCATTCATTCACAGTGCAACATTAACTTCATTCTGAAAAGATCTAAAGGTCGAACCTCCTGTAACAAACTGATATTTTTGTAAACCCTAAAAACAGGGGCCAGTGCATTCTTTTTGGTACATTCTGTATATATGGAATTTTTTTCCTCTTTGTAAAGAAAGAAGAAGGTTAGGAGGTTCAAAGACATTGAGACATGGAGATATAGATTTTTTAACAGTAGTAATTTTCTAAGAAGTAAGAGAAACTTAAGAGTAGCAATATAGTAGGAGTTAGATTCGATAGAAGGCAGTAATGTATCCTTCTGGTTCTCTTAGAATAGATGGAAACAATCTGAAGACATAGGTTTTCTGTACAGTGGTGATTGTGCTAGAGTTGTAAATGTTGCTTATCTGTTTCATCAACAATAGAAGCAACCAGATTCAAATCTACTTCATATTGTGTTTCAAAATGGTATTTATCTTGGGTTAATCATTTGATTTGCAAAGCTTTCAAGGAATAAAATCTTATTTTATGTTTTGTTTAAATGGTAAGTTACAATCTATTGTTGAAGTTAGCACTGTGAATGAATGATGCAAAGAAGATTTCTAAGGTCTAGATTGGAGGAGAAAAAAAGGTTGGATCTTGCTGGATGGGATAAGTTCTGTGCTCTGAAGAGGGATGGTAGTTTGGGTATCGAAAGGATAAAAAATTTCAATAAAGCCTTAGTGGAAAAAATGGGTTGGTTCCTTTTGGAAGGAGCTAAAGATTGGGTCTTGATTCCAAGAGAGAAATACTTGAGAAATAAGGATCATGGTTGATTTTGTGCGAAGGACTCCCCTATGGCTCTATCTTCTAGAATAACTTGCTCAAGATTAGAGGCACCCTAAAACTGAGAGTGAAAAAGAGAATAGGGAATGGAAAAAAAAACTAATTTTTGGGAAGATGCTTGGACAAATTGTTCTCCCTTGTCATCAAATAAAAATATCTTTCAAATTAAACAAAGGATGATAAGAGCTATAGGAAAAAAAAACTCACAAGTTATATCAATTGGGATGGATTGAGGCCTCAGTGGATAAATTTTAAAAATCATTTGAATGATGTTGTTTCATAGAGGGGGTAGACAACATAATTGGGAGGCTGGCATGTGTCTTCTTCCTCAATAGGTTGGCGAAGCTGATTTTTTCTCGAAGTCCATTAGGAAAAATCTCAATCAAATCTGTTTATGAAGTTTGGAAAACCCAATGATTCCTAAGGGGGAATTTAACTGGAAGATGGTCTAGAATAAGAACTTAATACCTAAAGTTAATAGCTTTTGGTGGAAAGTGGCTCATGGTAAGATTCTCACTGTAGATAATCTTAAGAAAAAAGGTTTCCATTTGATTAATAAGTGCTACTTATGTAATGAAGCCGAAGATATTTGTTTTTTCACTTTTTGTTTCAATGTTCCTACTCTTAAGATGTTTGGTCTTTTTTCATGAAAAACCTGATATTAGATTGGGTCTTTCCCCCCTCAGTAAAGATGTTTATAGAATGTTGGAATTTCTGCCCCTATTCTCATAACATCATTATTGATCCATGGAGGAAAGTTCCCCCATTTCTCACCTGGAGACTGTGGAAGGAATAGAATAATAGAGTCTTCAAGGATATTGCAAAGAATAATAAAGATCTATGCATGTCCATAAGACAACAAATAAAAGAAAATATTAACAAAAAATATGCTCCTTCTAAGAATATGCCTTCTTACAAAGAATTATAAATTAAGCAATTATGGGATATTTCACAGGACCTAACTAATATCAATTAGATAAAATAGCTAAAAAGGAAGAATACTAGTTGGACACCTCTAGGCTTGGATTGGATGAAATGCAATTTTGATGGTTGTTCAAAGGGAAACCCTGGATTGGTGGGTGCAAGAGGAATAATCAGAAATCACCAAGGAAATTTTATTGAAGGATATGGTAGAGGTATAGGAGTTGCAACAAACAACATGGTCAAGGCATATGCTGTGTGGGTAGGTATATGAAGGATAAAGGTTACACTAAAGCATTTTTTGAATGAGACTCCAAATTTATTATTGATTATTTAAATAATATTTTTGATGTGCCTTGGGATTTGAAAGATATTATGGATGATTATAAGAGAATGTTGAAAACTTTCCAACAGTATAAAATTGGCCATATGTATAGGGAAGGCAATATGGTTGTTGATTCCAATGGAAAAATGCAAGTTTAAGACAATCAAAAGTGGGATGTATTGGGATTCTCGTTAACATCCGCCAAGTCCCATTAAAATGTGATTTTGCATTTAAAGAAAAACTTGGTTATTTAAATAATCCTACTAGATTGATAGAAATTAGTTTTGATGAGGGTTTTATGAGTTATCGCTAAAATTATTTTTGTTAAGTGCTATTTTTCATAATGGTTGTGGAATATTGAGGGAAGGGATATGAAGACCCCTTTTAATGATTGTCCTAGTATGATTTTTTTTAGAAGTACAAAAGCCAATAAGACAAAGAAAAATATTATAAAAATCCCCGTTTGGTTAATAAAGGAAATAGTTTAAAAAAAAATTTCAAATCGTGATTTCACCCGCCCAACCCATAAAAAATATTTCAATGGATTAGCGACATGACATTTCTGTATTGGGCAAGGCTGTTAGTGTTGTGTATAATTAATGCCTCTTAATGGCGGGGGTGTTATCATGCCCAATAAAGGATGGAATGGAAGGAATGAGTTATCCCCTTGTGATCAGCCAAAATTACTTAAAATCATAACCAACTGGTTTGAACCTTCACCATTCCAAATGCAAAGCCCTAACATTACCCTCAATGCAAACTACTAGTGATCTTGGTTTCATATGAGAAAGGTTTAAAGACAAACTACTTACTTCTATGCAAGGACAATCTAACCAATGAAGAGATAATGGGAGGGCCTAGAAAGAGAACATAGTCGAGTAAGTGTGACTCTCTGAGACAGAATGTTGAGCTATGGAACCTCTCTAAACATGAGAGAATCATCCTGTACATTGAATCTATGCAGGGTTATAATGAAGCTTAGTTAAAAATTTGTGAATGCTTGGAGGGATGGAGAGGGAAAATGGGAGGGCTTCATTTCACTATAGATGCAAAAATTATAGCTCAAGCCATCGGTCTTAAATACAAAGGAAAGAAAATTACCACAAAAAGCATAGGGAATTACCAGATGTACATCAAAAAGATTTTTGAGGCCAAGGAAAAATATTGGAGGTTTCATAATGGCTATTCAAGGTTGAAGCTCCCGACTCCATACCATAATGTAAGTTTTTTTTGTCAAGAAATATTTCACTCTTGAGGGTAGATTTCAAATTGCTCATGGGTAGCATTTTCCAATCTTGAACCACATTCACCATCTTGAGAAAATCAATATGTCACTTGTTCTCCTTTCGTCATTATAATAGAGTCTGGTTAATGGGGAAAACCCACCTTCGCATCAGGGATTAATTAGGGAAATTTGCAAATATGTTCTTGTCATTTTTACCAATTTTCACCTAAAACTCATTTTGGTAGAGCTGAAATAGTTTCATTATATTTAAGGTGAAGAATACTATAACATATTTCTTCTATGCTTAACCATTTGCATATCAAAGTTTAAAAGAAATAGTTAAACTTTTATTATACAGTAATAGTACAATGAAAGGATGCTAAAGATTAAGATTCGAGTTTGTTGTCTAGTACTTTTCAACATAAAGGAAAATACATAAAAAGAAAAATAAGATGTTGCTTTCATTTCATTTTACAATGTTCATTCACTTTTGCAAAGAAATATACACAAGATTGCATAAGTGTTTTCTTTTTCTATTCATTGGAAAGAAAGAATTATCAAATGTACCACACAGTGGCCGGGGTAGTGTTATGCCTTGCATAACCACCCCCATTTATTTTTGGATCAAGGCCAGGAGATTTCCCCTTGTGTTTTTAATCCTTGTTGTTTTGTTTTGGGTCTTAGGGAGTTGTTCATTTTTCTCCTAAGTCCTTGTTTCCTTTGGTCTGGCAAAAGTGGAGTCAGGATGGAAACTAATTTTGGAACTTTTGCAAAGTTCCAAGACTGGATTTGGTCCCGGTTCTGGTCCCGCCCTTGTTTCGTGTTATTTTTGTTGTCTGTTGGTTGGTCTTGTGCTCTTGGGTCCGTTTCTCCCTTAGGTTGTTTATCATTTCATACATGTTTTTGCTTTGGTGGAGACAGAACCAAAATGGGAATTAGACTTAGAACTGTAAAAAGTTCCGAACTTGGTTTTTGTTCCGATCCCGCTCCAGCTCATTGGCTTCGTCCTTTGTTGTTGTCCTTGTCGTGGTCGGGTCTAGTTTTTTTTTTCGATACCACTTCCCGTTGTTCTTTTGTCTTTGTCTTGTGTTTGTTCCTTGGTCAGGAATATAATCAGAATTGGAATCGAACCTGGAACTTTGTAAAAGTTCCCAGTTGATTAACACACAACTTCATTCATTCACAGTGCAACATTAACTTCATTCTGAAAAGATCTAAAGGTCGAACCTCCTGTAACAAACTGATATTTTTGTAAACCCTAAAAACAGGGGCCAGTGCATTCTTTTTGGTACATTCTGTATATATGGAATTTTTTTCCTCTTTGTAAAGAAAGAAGAAGGTTAGGAGGTTCAAAGACATTGAGACATGGAGATATAGATTTTTTAACAGTAGTAATTTTCTAAGAAGTAAGAGAAACTTAAGAGTAGCAATATAGTAGGAGTTAGATTCGATAGAAGGCAGTAATGTATCCTTCTGGTTCTCTTAGAATAGATGGAAACAATCTGAAGACATAGGTTTTCTGTACAGTGGTGATTGTGCTAGAGTTGTAAATGTTGCTTATCTGTTTCATCAACAATAGAAGCAACCAGATTCAAATCTACTTCATATTGTGTTTCAAAATGGTATTTATCTTGGGTTAATCATTTGATTTGCAAAGCTTTCAAGGAATAAAATCTTATTTTATGTTTTGTTTAAATGGTAAGTTACAATCTATTGTTGAAGTTAGCACTGTGAATGAATGATGCAAAGAAGATTTCTAAGGTCTAGATTGGAGGAGAAAAAAAGGTTGGATCTTGCTGGATGGGATAAGTTCTGTGCTCTGAAGAGGGATGGTAGTTTGGGTATCGAAAGGATAAAAAATTTCAATAAAGCCTTAGTGGAAAAAATGGGTTGGTTCCTTTTGGAAGGAGCTAAAGATTGGGTCTTGATTCCAAGAGAGAAATACTTGAGAAATAAGGATCATGGTTGATTTTGTGCGAAGGACTCCCCTATGGCTCTATCTTCTAGAATAACTTGCTCAAGATTAGAGGCACCCTAAACTGAGAGTGAAAAAGAGAATAGGGAATGGAAAAAAAAACTAATTTTTGGGAAGATGCTTGGACAAATTGTTCTCCCTTGTCATCAAATAAAAATATCTTTCAAATTAAACAAAGGATGATAAGAGCTATAGGAAAAAAAAACTCACAAGTTATATCAATTGGGATGGATTGAGGCCTCAGTGGATAAATTTTAAAAATCATTTGAATGATGTTGTTTCATAGAGGGGGTAGACAACATAATTGGGAGGCTGGCATGTGTCTTCTTCCTCAATAGGTTGGCGAAGCTGATTTTTTCTCGAAGTCCATTAGGAAAAATCTCAATCAAATCTGTTTATGAAGTTTGGAAAACCCAATGATTCCTAAGGGGGAATTTAACTGGAAGATGGTCTAGAATAAGAACTTAATACCTAAAGTTAATAGCTTTTGGTGGAAAGTGGCTCATGGTAAGATTCTCACTATAGATAATCTTAAGAAAAAAGGTTTCCATTTGATTAATAAGTGCTACTTATGTAATGAAGCCGAAGATATTTGTTTTTTCACTTTTTGTTTCAATGTTCCTACTCTTAAGATGTTTGGTCTTTTTTCATGAAAAACCTGATATTAGATTGGGTCTTTCCCCCCTCAGTAAAGATGTTTATAGAATGTTGGAATTTCTGCCCCTATTCTCATAACATCATTATTGATCCATGGAGGAAAGTTCCCCCATTTCTCACCTGGAGACTGTGGAAGGAATAGAATAATAGAGTCTTCAAGGATATTGCAAAGAATAATAAAGATCTATGCATGTCCATAAGACAACAAATAAAAGAAAATATTAACAAAAAATATGCTCCTTCTAAGAATATGCCTTCTTACAAAGAATTATAAATTAAGCAATTATGGGATATTTCACAGGACCTAACTAATATCAATTAGATAAAATAGCTAAAAAGGAAGAATACTAGTTGGACACCTCTAGGCTTGGATTGGATGAAATGCAATTTTGATGGTTGTTCAAAGGGAAACCCTGGATTGGTGGGTGCAAGAGGAATAATCAGAAATCACCAAGGAAATTTTATTGAAGGATATGGTAGAGGTATAGGAGTTGCAACAAACAACATGGTCAAGGCATATGCTGTGTGGGTAGGTATATGAAGGATAAAGGTTACACTAAAGCATTTTTTGAATGAGACTCCAAATTTATTATTGATTATTTAAATAATATTTTTGATGTGCCTTGGGATTTGAAAGATATTATGGATGATTATAAGAGAATGTTGAAAACTTTCCAACAGTATAAAATTGGCCATATGTATAGGGAAGGCAATATGGTTGTTGATTCCATGGAAAATGCAAGTTTAAGACAATCAAAGTGGATGTATTGGGATTTTCATCATCTGCCAAGTCCTATTAAAATGATTATATTTAAAGAAAAACTTGGTTATTTAAATAATCCTACTAGGATTGATAGAAATTAGCTTTGATGGAGGGTTTTATGAGTTATCAAGTTAAAATTATTTTGTTAAGTGCTATTTTTCTCATAATGGTTGTGGGAATATTGGAGGGAAGGGATATGAAGACCCCTTAATGATTGTCCTAGTATGATTTTTTTTTAGAAGTACAAAGCCAATAAGACAAAGAAAAATATTATAAAATCCCTGTGCTTGGTTAATAAAGGAAATAGTTTAAAAAAAATTTCAAATCGTGATTTCACCCGCCCAACCCATACAAAATATTTCAATGGATTAGCGACATGACATTTCTGTATTGGGAAAGGCTGTTAGTGTTGTGTATAATTAATGCCTCTTAATGGCGGGGGTGTTATCATGCCCAATAAAGGATGGAATGGAAGGAATGAGTTATCCCCTTGTGATCAGCCAAAATTACTTAAAATCATAACCAACTGGTTTGAACCTTCACCATTCCAAATGCAAAGCCCTAACATTACCCTCAATGCTAAAAAATTCAAACTACTAGTGATCTTGGTTTCATATGAGAAAGGTTTAAAGACAAACTACTTACTTCTATGCAAGGACAATCTAACCAATGAAGAGATAATGGGAGGGCCTAGAAAGAGAACATAGTCGAGTAAGTGTGACTCTCTGAGACAGAATGTTGAGCTATGGAACCTCTCTAAACATGAGAGAATCATCCTGTACATTGAATCTATGCAGGGTTATAATGAAGCTTAGTTAAAAATTTGTGAATGCTTGGAGGGATGGAGAGGGAAAATGGGAGGGCTTCATTTCACTATAGATGCAAAAATTATAGCTCAAGCCATCGGTCTTAAATACAAAGGAAAGAAAATTACCACAAAAAGCATAGGGAATTACCAGATGTACATCAAAAAGATTTTTGAGGCCAAGGAAAAATATTGGAGGTTTCATAATGGCTATTCAAGGTTGAAGCTCCCGACTCCATACCATAATGTAAGTTTTTTTTGTCAAGAAATATTTCACTCTTGAGGGTAGATTTCAAATTGCTCATGGGTAGCATTTTCCAATCTTGAACCACATTCACCATCTTGAGAAAATCAATATGTCACTTGTTCTCCTTTCGTCATTATAATAGAGTCTGGTTAATGGGGAAAACCCACCTTCGCATCAGGGATTAATTAGGGAAATTTGCAAATATGTTCTTGTCATTTTTACCAATTTTCACCTAAAACTCATTTTGGTAGAGCTGAAATAGTTTCATTATATTTAAGGTGAAGAATACTCTAACATATTTCTTCTATGCTTAACCATTGCATATCAAAGTTTAAAAGAAATAGTTCAGCTTTATTATGCAATGTGTTACAATAGAAGGATGCTAAAAGATTGAATTCAGTTTTGTTGTCTAGTACTTTTCAACATAAAGGAAAATACATAAAGAAAATAAGATGTTGCTTTCATTCATTTTACAATGTTTCATTCACTTTTGCAAAAGAAATATACACAAGATTGCATAAGTGTTTCTTTTCTATTCATTGGAAAGAAAGGAGTATCAAATGTACCACACAAGTCGCGGGAGTAGTGTTATGCCTTGCATAACCACCCCATTTTGTTTTGGATCAAAATGGGTCCCCCTTGTGTTTTTTTTGTCCTTGTTGTTTTGTTTGGGTCTTAGGAGTTGTTCATTTTTCTCCTAAGTCCTTGTTTCCTTTGGTCTGGCAAAAGTGGAGTCAGGATGGAAACTAATTTTGGAACTTTTGCAAAGTTCCAAGACCGGTCGGTTCTGGTCCCGCCCTTGTTTCGTGTTATTTTTGTTGTCTGTTGGTTGGTCTTGTGCTCTTGGGTCCGTTTCTCTCCTTGGTTTGTTTGTCATTTCCTTGTGTTTTTTTTTGCTTTGGTGGAAGCAGAACCAAAATGGGAATTGAACTTGAACTTTGTAAAGTTCCGAACTTGGTTTTTGTTCCGATCCCGCTCCAGCTCATTGGCTTCGTCCTTTGTTGTTGTCCATGTCGTGGTCGGGTCTAGTTTTTTTTTTCGATACCACTTCCCGTTGTTCTTTTGTCTTTGTCTTGTGTTTGTTCCTTGGTCAGGAATATAATCAGAATTGGAATCGAACCTGGAACTTTGTAAAAGTTCCCAGTTGATTAACACACAACTTCATTCATTCACAGTGCAACATTAACTTCATTCTGAAAAGATCTAAAGGTCGACCCTCCTGTAACAAACTGATATTTTTGTAAACCCTAAAAACAGGGGCCAGTGCATTCTTTTTGGTACATTCTGTATATATGGAATTTTTTTCCTCTTTGTAAAGAAAGAAGAAGGTTAGGAGGTTCAAAGACATTGAGACATGGAGATATAGATTTTTTAACAGTAGTAATTTTCTAAGAAGTAAGAGAAACTTAAGAGTAGCAATAGAGTAGGAGTTAGATTCGATAGAAGGCAGTAATGTATCCTTCTGGTTCTCTTAGAATAGATGGAAACAATCTGAAGACATAGGTTTTCTGTACAGTGGTGATTGTGCTAGAGTTGTAAATGTTGCTTATCTGTTTCATCAACAATAGAAGCAACCAGATTCAAATCTACTTCATATTGTGTTTCAAAATGGTATTTATCTTGGGTTAATCATTTGATTTGCAAAGCTTTCAAGGAATAAAATCTTATTTTATGTTTTGTTTAAATGGTAAGTTACAATCTATTGTTGAAGTTAGCACTGTGAATGAATGATGCAAAGAAGATTTCTAAGGTCTAGATTGGAGGAGAAAAAAAGGTTGGATCTTGCTGGATGGGATAAGTTCTGTGCTCTGAAGAGGGATGGTAGTTTGGGTATCGAAAGGATAAAAAATTTCAATAAAGCCTTAGTGGAAAAAATGGGTTGGTTCCTTTTGGAAGGAGCTAAAGATTGGGTCTTGATTCCAAGAGAGAAATACTTGAGAAATAAGGATCATGGTTGATTTTGTGCGAAGGACTCCCCTATGGCTCTATCTTCTAGAATAACTTGCTCAAGATTAGAGGCACCCTAAAACTGAGAGTGAAAAAGAGAATAGGGAATGGAAAAAAAAACTAATTTTTGGGAAGATGCTTGGACAAATTGTTCTCCCTTGTCATCAAATAAAAATATCTTTCAAATTAAACAAAGGATGATAAGAGCTATAGGAAAAAAAAACTCACAAGTTATATCAATTGGGATGGATTGAGGCCTCAGTGGATAAATTTTAAAAATCATTTGAATGATGTTGTTTCATAGAGGGGGTAGACAACATAATTGGGAGGCTGGCATGTGTCTTCTTCCTCAATAGGTTGGCGAAGCTGATTTTTTCTCGAAGTCCATTAGGAAAAATCTCAATCAAATCTGTTTATGAAGTTTGGAAAACCCAATGATTCCTAAGGGGGAATTTAACTGGAAGATGGTCTAGAATAAGAAATTAATACCTAAAGTTAATAGCTTTTGGTGGAAAGTGGCTCATGGTAAGATTCTCACTGTAGATAATCTTAAGAAAAAAGGTTTCCATTTGATTAATAAGTGCTACTTATGTAATGAAGCCGAAGATATTTGTTTTTTCACTTTTTGTTTCAATGTTCCTACTCTTAAGATGTTTGGTCTTTTTTCATGAAAAACCTGATATTAGATTGGGTCTTTCCCCCCTCAGTAAAGATGTTTATAGAATGTTGGAATTTCTGCCCCTATTCTCATAACATCATTATTGATCCATGGAGGAAATTTCCCCCATTTCTCACCTGGAGACTGTGGAAGGAATAGAATAATAGAGTCTTCAAGGATATTGCAAAGAATAATAAAGATCTATGCATGTCCATAAGACAACAAATAAAAGAAAATATTAACAAAAAATATGCTCCTTCTAAGAATATGCCTTCTTACAAAGAATTATAAATTAAGCAATTATGGGATATTTCACAGGACCTAACTAATATCAATTAGATAAAATAGCTAAAAAGGAAGAATACTAGTTGGACACCTCTAGGCTTGGATTGGATGAAATGCAATTTTGATGGTTGTTCAAAGGGAAACCCTGGATTGGTGGGTGCAAGAGGAATAATCAGAAATCACCAAGGAAATTTTATTGAAGGATATGGTAGAGGTATAGGAGTTGCAACAAACAACATGGTCAAGGCATATGCTGTGTGGGTAGGCATATGAAGGATAAAGGTTACACTAAAGCATTTTTTGAATGAGACTCCAAATTTATTATTGATTATTTAAATAATATTTTTGATGTGCCTTGGGATTTGAAAGATATTATGGATGATTATAAGAGAATGTTGAAAACTTTCCAACAGTATAAAATTGGCCATATGTATAGGGAAGGCAATATGGTTGTTGATTCCATGGAAAATGCAAGTTTAAGACAATCAAAGTGGATGTATTGGGATTTTCATCATCTGCCAAGTCCTATTAAAATGATTATATTTAAAGAAAAACTTGGTTATTTAAATAATCCTACTAGGATTGATAGAAATTAGCTTTGATGGAGGGTTTTATGAGTTATCAAGTTAAAATTATTTTGTTAAGTGCTATTTTTCTCATAATGGTTGTGGGAATATTGGAGGGAAGGGATATGAAGACCCCTTAATGATTGTCCTAGTATGATTTTTTTTTAGAAGTACAAAGCCAATAAGACAAAGAAAAATATTATAAAATCCCTGTGCTTGGTTAATAAAGGAAATAGTTTAAAAAAAATTTCAAATCGTGATTTCACCCGCCCAACCCATAAAAAATATTTCAATGGATTAGCGACATGACATTTCTGTATTGGGCAAGGCTGTTAGTGTTGTGTATAATTAATGCCTCTTAATGGCGGGGGTGTTATCATGCCCAATAAAGGATGGAATGGAAGGAATGAGTTATCCCCTTGTGATCAGCCAAAATTACTTAAAATCATAACCAACTGGTTTGAACCTTCACCATTCCAAATGCAAAGCCCTAACATTACCCTCAATGCTAAAAAATTCAAACTACTAGTGATCTTGGTTTCATATGAGAAAGGTTTAAAGACAAACTACTTACTTCTATGCAAGGACAATCTAACCAATGAAGAGATAATGGGAGGGCCTAGAAAGAGAACATAGTCGAGTAAGTGTGACTCTCTGAGACAGAATGTTGAGCTATGGAACCTCTCTAAACATGAGAGAATCATCCTGTACATTGAATCTATGCAGGGTTATAATGAAGCTTAGTTAAAAATTTGTGAATGCTTGGAGGGATGGAGAGGGAAAATGGGAGGGCTTCATTTCACTATAGATGCAAAAATTATAGCTCAAGCCATCGGTCTTAAATACAAAGGAAAGAAAATTACCACAAAAAGCATAGGGAATTACCAGATGTACATCAAAAAGATTTTTGAGGCCAAGGAAAAATATTGGAGGTTTCATAATGGCTATTCAAGGTTGAAGCTCCCGACTCCATACCATAATGTAAGTTTTTTTTGTCAAGAAATATTTCACTCTTGAGGGTAGATTTCAAATTGCTCATGGGTAGCATTTTCCAATCTTGAACCACATTCACCATCTTGAGAAAATCAATATGTCACTTGTTCTCCTTTCGTCATTATAATAGAGTCTGGTTAATGGGGAAAACCCACCTTCGCATCAGGGATTAATTAGGGAAATTTGCAAATATGTTCTTGTCATTTTTACCAATTTTCACCTAAAACTCATTTTGGTAGAGCTGAAATAGTTTCATTATATTTAAGGTGAAGAATACTCTAACATATTTCTTCTATGCTTAACCATTGCATATCAAAGTTTAAAAGAAATAGTTCAGCTTTATTATGCAATGTGTTACAATAGAAGGATGCTAAAAGATTGAATTCAGTTTTGTTGTCTAGTACTTTTCAACATAAAGGAAAATACATAAAGAAAATAAGATGTTGCTTTCATTCATTTTACAATGTTTCATTCACTTTTGCAAAAGAAATATACACAAGATTGCATAAGTGTTTCTTTTCTATTCATTGGAAAGAAAGGAGTATCAAATGTACCACACAAGTCGCGGGAGTAGTGTTATGCCTTGCATAACCACCCCATTTTGTTTTGGATCAAAATGGGTCCCCCTTGTGTTTTTTTTGTCCTTGTTGTTTTGTTTGGGTCTTAGGAGTTGTTCATTTTTCTCCTAAGTCCTTGTTTCCTTTGGTCTGGCAAAAGTGGAGTCAGGATGGAAACTAATTTTGGAACTTTTGCAAAGTTCCAAGACCGGATTCGGTCCCGGTTCTGGTCCCGCCCTTGTTTCGTGTTATTTTTGTTGTCTGTTGGTTGGTCTTGTGCTCTTGGGTCCGTTTCTCCCTTGGGTTGTTTGTCATTTCCTTGTGTTTTTTTTTGCTTTGGTGGAAGCAGAACCAAAATGGGAATTGAACTTAGAACTTTGTAAAAGTTCCGAACTTGGTTTTTGTTCCGATCCCGCTCCAGCTCATTGGCTTCGTCCTTTGTTGTTGTCCATGTCGTGGTCGGGTCTAGTTTTTTTTTTCGATACCACTTCCCGTTGTTCTTTTGTCTTTGTCTTGTGTTTGTTCCTTGGTCAGGAATATAATCAGAATTGGAATCGAACCTGGAACTTTGTAAAAGTTCCCAGTTGATTAACACACAACTTCATTCATTCACAGTGCAACATTAACTTCATTCTGAAAAGATCTAAAGGTCGACCCTCCTGTAACAAACTGATATTTTTGTAAACCCTAAAAATAGGGGCCAGTGCATTCTTTTTGGTACATTCTGTATATATGGAATTTTTTTCCTCTTTGTAAAGAAAGAAGAAGGTTAGGAGGTTCAAAGACATTGAGACATGGAGATATAGATTTTTTAACAGTAGTAATTTTCTAAGAAGTAAGAGAAACTTAAGAGTAGCAATATAGTAGGAGTTAGATTCGATAGAAGGCAGTAATGTATCCTTCTGGTTCTCTTAGAATAGATGGAAACAATCTGAAGACATAGGTTTTCTGTACAGTGGTGATTGTGCTAGAGTTGTAAATGTTGCTTATCTGTTTCATCAACAATAGAAGCA
>VDFB02191295.1:0-12751 GCA_007258455.2 Sequoia sempervirens
ATGATATTTATAAACTTCTCATCTAATCCTATGAGATTGTGTTGGACCCCTCTACAATAATCTCTCTTGGTTTTTGTTATCTCGGAGTGGTTTTCCCATGGTGGAAAATTTTCACTTGATGGAAAAATTGTCAAATGCAAGTAGTGGAAAGATGCAAAGTGGTGCAAATTTTATTCTACAACCCATGTGACCACACGAACTATTCCTACATGTTTGAATAGGTATATTTATGATAGGAATGGTCCTCTTTCATACCCAAACACACAGAATCACTTTGAGCTACGTTTAACTTGATTGATCCCTTAAGAGTCCAAAGTGCAAAATGGCTGCAAACTTTAGCATGTTGTTACTCAGATACCGTGATTCCTAGAAACTTCTCGTCTAAGCCTATAGGATCATGTTGGGCCCCTCTACAATAACCTCTCTTTGTTTTTTCTATCTTGGAGGAATTTTCTAGTGGTGGTGAATTTTCACTTAAGTAAAAAGTTGTCAAATGCAAGTAGTTGAAAGTTGCAAAGTGGTGCAACTTTCGTTTTACAACTCGTGTGACCAAATAGATTGTTCGAACACATCTAGGTGGGTACGTTTATGCTAGGAATGGTCTTCTTTCACACCCAAACATGCAGAATCACTCTGAGCTACATTCAACTGGCTTGATCCCTTAAGGGTCCAAAGTGCAAAATAAAAGTAAAATTTGATAGGATATTACTCAAAAACCATGACACTTATGAACTCTCTGTGTGAGCCTATGAGATTGTGTTGGGCCCCTCTACAACAAAATCTCTCATATTTTGTTATCTTAGAGTTGTTTTCCTATGATGTCTAGTTTTCACTTGATGGAAAAAGTGTCAAATGCAAGTAGTGTAAAGTTGCAAAGTGGTGCAAATTTCGTTTTGCAATTCGTGTGACCAAACAAACTGCTCCAACACGTCCCAATAGGTAGGTTTATGCTAAGCATGGTCCTCTTTTGCACCCAAACACGTGGAATTTCTTCGAGCTACATTCAACCAACTTGATCCCTTATGATGGCATGCAAAATAATCGAAAAAAGAAACACACACGATGATTGAGAAGTCCAAGTTTTCCACAAAAAAAATGTATGATCATTGGTGAAGAGCACCTTGTTCCTCCATTTGATGAAGAAGGTCTAGTTTAGTGGTTTTAGTCATGATAATGTCAAATAAGGCCATGATAGGTCATTTTGTAATCTTTCTTTTAGCTTTGAGTTAGTGTGGGGTCATTTGAGTCAATTATGTAAGTATGATAGGGAGTACAAATAAGAAAATAGCATTGGTAAAGGCTTTGGAAGATATTACTAATGCTACCCCTCTTGAAAATTTAGAATTTAGGCCTTAAAAGCAAGGCTAGATGAGGTGAAAAGAAGAAATTGTTTGAGAATAAGTTAGAATAGGTTGGAAATAGGGTGTGGTTGTGGAGTTTGATGTGTTCAAAAGGTTTGAAAGGACAAGGGAGGTCAAAAGTATGTTATGGCATGATGGCCTAGTTGGGAAAAGAGGGGTTTTGAATGAAAAAGAGAGGTTTGAGGGAGTAAAAGTGGGTAAAGTCAGGGGGAAACATAATTTGGTGGTCAATTAAGTTTGTGTAGGTAGAATGAAGAGTGTTGGAAGAGGTTTTGAGGTTGTATTAGGTCTAGATATGGGGTTTTCAATAAACCCTAGTGAAATTTGAGAAAAGTGAGGGTTTAGAGGATAGTGGGGTTAGAGGACCAATCATACCCTAAAAATTGTGGATTTTGTGGATTTGCAGACTAGTAAATGTTCAATGGTTTTTTTGTTTCCAAACTTATCTCCACCATGGTTTTTCCCCTAACAAGGTTTCCACTTAAAAATCTTGGTGTTCTCTATGTTTCTAATGTGTTGATTATTTATAGTTTATTATGCATTCATCAGATCTGAGATTAAGTTAAGTTAAGGTTGAAAAAGTTTAAATATTCTATGACAACTAATTCATCCCCCCTCTCAGTTGTCTATCCTTATTTTTCCAACAATTGGTATCAAAGCAGGTTCCTCTGAATAAGTTTAAAAGCTTGAGGTGATCCGAGATGGCATCATACAAGGACAATCCTAGATTCGATGGAACAAATTACCAACTGTGGAAATCCAAAATGGAATGCCATTTGAGGTGTATAGGAGAACCCTTCTGGAAGATTACAAAGAATAGATATATTATTCCTCAGAATGGTTCTTCCACTCCTGATGTGGTTAAAGAAGCTGAGATTAATATAAGGGCTATTGAAGCTTTGTTGACTACTTTGACAGATTCAGAAATGACAAATGTGATGGATATGAAGAAAACTCATGAAATATGGAAGAAGTTGGAGACTTTGTATGAAGGAGATACACTTGTGAAGGTCACTAAGCTAACAAGTTTGAAAGGCAAGTATGAAATTTTGAAGATGGGCGAAGATGAAAATATTTCTTTTTTTATGCAAAAAGTAAATGAGCTTGTGATGGTTATTAGATGTGCCGGTGGTACCCTAGATGAATAGGAAATTGTAGCTAAGGTGCTCAGATCATTTCCCCCCTCTCAGTTGTTTGTCTTTATTTTTCCAATAGTTTTACAATTGGAGTAGTGATTGAGAGGGTGTTGCTTTGTTAAATAGACCTATTTTGGGGTCTAGGACAGCGTTGCGTCCATTTCCTATACAAGAAATAATATTGCAAAAAATTGACATATAAATCTTTTGACGTGTTTATATGGTGACAAATCAATAACATAACAATTCATTTTGCACTATCAAGATTATATTGTGAAAATATTTAAAGACTAATCAAGATAAATATTTGTATGATAATGTGTCAAGAAGTTAACTACTTCATCTACTCTGAATATTATGTTTTGCAAGTATTTTGAAGATTATGTATCCTTTGCTTAATTGAGTTGTTCCAATCAAAGGATTAAATATATTGGAATCTTTTTATGAATCATTTCATGGAATACCAATTGAAAACGTGTTTTTTGCTTTTAAATAAAGTTGTTTAGCATCAATAAATTAATATTCAAGACAAACCATGAAGGACAACAATGATCAATGCTAGGGCTAACCAATTAATAAGTATAAATGTGAATAAGTCAAGCATGTACATGTGAATAAGGGAAGCACAAGTACTCGAAAACACATAAGCCTTGAAGTATACACATGAATACATAGTATACACAAATTAATACAAAGTATATGCATGAATACAAGGTATATGCATGAAAACACGTAAGTTGCAAAGTATACATTGGAACACACGTAAGTCACAAAGTATACACGTAATTTGTAAAGTATACAATTGAATACACATAACTCATATCTATTGAACCATGAATTTATAATGCAAATATGGACACCATCGATTAAAAAAAAATTGTATTAACCAAATAACCATGTACGCATACATCAATATATGTCGATATAAGTATAAAATATAGGTACAAAATAGCCATATAGGCTTACGAGAATGCCATATAGGCATACAATGTCAAATATATCCAATACAAAATATGTACAAAACTGCCATGTAGGCATACAACAAAGGGCTCTTGAATCAAAAGTCATTGCTCTCCATGCTCTAGAAATAAATTCTTTCCCTTTGCTTGTCTATTAGATGGTGATAGGTTTTTCACTCATTTATGTTGCACTCGAGGAGTGCTCCTACTGCTCCTCCTAGTGTTTAGTTCTTGGTGAAGTTTTAACTATTACAATAAGAAGTAAAGACATTAATATATAGAAATTACATTATAAAAAATGATATATTTAACAAAATAATCACTTACCGCCATCTCATGATCGCTCTCCATGAGGGAAATATTCGTACACCCATGTTGAGGCATGCTCAAACCTTTTATAAACCATCCAAATAGAAATTAAACTACGAATCACTAATGGTTTTCTTTTTCACTAACATCTATAACAATGAATGTAAATTGAAATTTAGTAATTTGCCTCATACCTCCCCTATCAGAGCTATCGAGGATTCTATAGCAGATGAAACACCCATCTCCATTGCCCTCATCACATTTGGAGGTGTTTCCGCTTGCAACATCTGAAAATAAAACAACAAATTATTCAATCACAAAAACTACAATAGCGATCCACATCATGACTTATAATGTATGAGATAATGAAAAAAAAATTGAGTACTTATTAGACTATATATTTTTGACTATCATGCTTACTATTTTCCCTATCCATATCTTGTTCAAAAGCATGTGTTTTTAGGATTTTACCCATAGCAGCAAGCCAGTGAACTGTATGATAAAATGATTTCATAGAAATGTATGATAACTATGGTGGCATAGAGAAGGCAGTGAACTATTTGAAAAAATGCCTCAAAGAAATGGGGTCTCGTGGTGATGAAATTAAATTACAAACAAATGCATGTCATGGCATTCCATCACCATAAGAATGCATTTCTTTTAGGTTTTTCTTAAGACAGTTCATTGCCTTATCTATGGTATTATTGCTTACTATTATGCTTTGATAGAAAAATTCTCTAAGCATCCATAGTTTGTTGGAAAACACCTATTTTAGGCTTTTAGCCATAACAACAAGGAAGTGGGAGTCTGATAAAATGCTTTGGTACACATGTATGGAAAATGTGGTATCATAGAAAAGGTGGTGAGCTGTTTGAAGAAATGCCTCAAAGAAATGTGGTCTCATGGTGATGGAATGGAATTCCATAACCATGAGGCCACATTTCTTCAAGGAATTTTTCAAACTACTAACTACCTTGTCTATGCTTATTGCCCATTATTATGCTTTTATATTTTTTTCCAAGCATCTATAGTTTGTTGGAAAACACCTCTTTTTAAGATTTTAGCCATAGCAAAGTTGAGGAAAACGAACTGTTTGATAAAATGCTTTGCGTATGTATAAAAATGGTAGCATGAAAAGGCGACGTCAAAGCGCTCAAAATGTCCATGGTACGCCGGACATAGAAAAGGCGGTGAGTTGTTTGAAAAGTGCCTCAAAGAAATTGGGTCTCATGGTGATGGATATCACCATGAGACCACATTTCTTTGAGGCATTTTTTCAAACAACTCATTGCCTTGTCTATGCTATTGCTTACTATTATTCTTTCGTATATTCCTTCCAAGACCATAGCATATATTACAAGAATCATTTTGAAAGATGTTGTGACTAGTAAAAGTGTATCCGCTGGAATGCCATGACAAAAAAATGCAATTGGAAGCTACTCCTAGACTTATTGCTATTGCTATTTGAAGTAATTGTATCATTGCTTATGTTAACTTTCTAAACAACTATATTATAGTTGAAATTATGTCATCTATCAACATCTAGTTATTAGTTATGGAATGTGAAGTAATGCTTTGAGTTTGAATAATGTGCAATGCAACGCAATTAGAGATATGAATATAAACTACACAAATCTATTAAATACAATTCATTAGCTGTTCCTGGCTCCCATTAATTCTATGGCCTTTGAGTCAACTCAACGTACTGGGAGATGTTCCCCAAACCTCCACATATTCTGCTCAACATCCAAAATCAAATATTAAAATAACATTCATAAAAAAATGCTATTAACATGAAATAAATTTATAATTGTTTACTAGTTACATACCCCACCGATAGGTGTACTACAAAAATAAGCAAGTGGAGGGCTAGTGTATCCAATCTCAACACTATGACCCTACCATTTTATTAAAATCATAAAACTAAATTAGTCAATCTTGCATTTCAAAATCAAAATTTAATAAATTAAATTTAATTAACATTCTAACTTTTACCTGAGTATCAATGCCATACACCGCAAGCAAAATTTCAGCTGCCCTCTCCATCTCCATAGCTGCAGATGGATCCTACATAGTAGCCTCCTGAGTGTCTGTGGGGTCATATGAACAAGTCACCCCGCAATATTGACACACATGGGTTCAAAGGCCACCACTCGAAGACTCCCCTGGATGGCACTATGGAATAGGGCTAGCATGTTGGATTACACTTTGGGTCGAAGTGTTGATCGCCTGCAATGTCTCTACGTTGAAACTCTCCTTCGTGATGGAAGGGATAACAATGTGCTCATGAGGCGGCCTAGTAAGAGGTCGTATCCCTTGCTGCATATAATCCGACTGTGCACTGGGTTTATCTTGAGCTGACCCCCCACATCTCCCCTGGAAGTGCTTCATATCAAAATAATTTAGGATTTTGATCAATATGAACTCATATTATAGTTTTCTAAGGAAATACTGTGAGATTTCAGAATTGTTGCATAGTGGGAAATCAAAAACCATGTACCACCTATCATAAAAAGAATTCCTAAGCTATTGGTGGTGGCACCAATGAATAGGAAACCTCTTCGCATTGAGGGTAATATTTTGATGTGTGCCTATGTCAATGAATAATGAGCACAAATCACCTTTCGTAATTTTTAAATCCTTTCAATCTTTATATGATAACATATCTGTGTAATAAGCCCTAGATGCTTGCCTCCTATCTTGCCATCCAGTTATTTGTTTGCTAATTGAATCTACATTTTTTAACATATCTTTTAATGAAGTTTCCAAGGTCATTCTTTCTGTGGTTGGAATGGATCGCCACCGTACTGACAAACTTTGGCCTTTGCTGTCCTCTTCCACCTTCACCACACCTTTTGCTGAGTGCCAGAAGGGCGTTGAGGATTGCGGATGAAAATGCCGTTGTAGGCTGGATTCTTTGTTTACAATGACTTTGTTGTCTTCTGTTGAGGATTTGAGGATTTGCAGGCTGATTTGCATCCTCCTACAAATCCAAAAGAAATAAAATATCAACTAAAACTAACAAATCGCCTAAAATTCAATAAATCTAAAAACAAAAATAAATCACAATTTTCACACCTCATTAATGTGGTGCGACCTCAAGAATGAAATAAAGAACTGCTGATTTAATACTTTTGCACAATACCTCCTCCTAGAATGCGAGCATGACAAATGGGGGTTTTGGCCTTGGGAAAAATAAAAAACATAGTCGAAATGCAAGAATGAATTCATTTTACTACTTTTTTTATTTTAATAGGTCATAATGATGAAGAGTATTCAAGACTCATTTAGATCGTGTCTATAAGCTTATGTGGGGTTGTTTCCTGTGCCTGCAGCCACAATTGCCATGAACACGAAGTCTCAACATATAACGACTCTATGTATATGAGTTTCGTTCCTTTTAAAAGCGTCCACAAATTAGCTACCCATCTTCATGCACCCGCCCAATATTTTATTTATATTATAATAATATATATTACTTATAATATCATATATTATATATCATAATATAATAATTATAAATATTGAAAAAAAAATTCTTTCCAAAATGGATATCCATTTTGGAAAGCATGCTTTCTTCTTTAATATTTAATATATTATTATATCATATGATATATAATATCATATATTAGATAATTAGTCTTTGATGCTACAATATGATAAATAATTTATTTTTTATAATAATATAGATCATAAATTATTATATTATATTATATATAATATATTATAATATTATAAATAATTTATATTATTATATTATATTATACATGATATCTAATATATATTATAACAATATATAATATACTAATATATTATATGATATGAATATAATGGATATCCATTTTGTACAAAAAACATATATCTTTTTGGAACAAATATCTATTTTTTAGATTTTAATAACAAATATCCATTTTTTAAAAATTGAATATCTATTAATAATGGATATGTTATGATTTGGTGTTTACCATAGAAAAATGTGCTATTTACCCAACTCAAGTAAAATTTCAAAGATTCTTTTCACGATTTTACCTAACTAAAATCACATTTTTTCCTATCACTACTATTTTCCCATCATGATCTCGCACTCACCTAGGTAGGGATGGAAAGAGATAGAGATTCAAGAGAGAGGGAGAGAGGCAGGGGGAAGAGTGAGAGAAAGAAGGTGATATAGACAAGTAATGGAGAGAGAGGTATAAAGGGAGAGGGAAAGAAATGGAGATAGACATAGAGATATAGAGGGAGAAGAAAATAGAATGTGTATATGTTTGAGAGAGAGATATGGAGAGAGATGGATATGTATAAATAGATAATATGAATTGAGAGGGAGGGAGACAAATAGATGGATGACAAAGGATAAGTACATCGATATAGAAAGAAGGAGTGATAGGGAGAGATGGAGAGAGATGGAGAGATATGGACAAAGAGAGAGAGAGAGAGAGAGAGAGAGAGAGAGAGAGAGAGAGAGAGAGAGAGAGAGAGAGAGAGAGAGAGAGAGAGAGAGAGAGAGAGAGAGAGAGAGAGAGAGAGGGGAGGAGGGGAATGAAGATGGATATGGACAATATGGAATGGAGACGAAATGAATGGATGGAATGGAAAGGAATGGTTTTAAATTCTTAAATAAATCATGAAACTTTCAAAATCTCCTTTAATAACTAGTTTTAAATAGTAAATATTTTCAAAAAGTACCATTTATGTCGTCAAACATTACTTTTTTTTAGAAAGGATAAAATTCTAATTTTTAAAATGTAGATTCTTAACATCAATATCTAGGGTAAGGATATTTTTCATAATTTTTTGTTACATTTTTTTTTTAATTAATTTTTGAAGTCATTGTAACTATAATTTGGACATAGGTGTATGTCATCAAACATAATTTGTTGTGTATACATCGAAATCCAATCTTTTATTTTTTGGTAAAGTAAGGACATAAATGACTAGGGAAAAGGTATTTTTTGAATTTTTTACAATGGTTTTCTATTTTTCCACCTATGTAGAAAAAAGAACTTGATGCTCAGTGAAATACCTATGTTCATTAAAAATTATAAATTAACTACATGATAAAATGAAAACATATCAAAACTATACTTGTTGGAAATATCGTTTCAAGAGCTACGATCTTGTAAAATATAATTTATAAATGACTTTATTTCACCCCTCAAAAGGTAAATAAAATGTGTTTTTCTACCAGCATTTTGATAGGTGGGAAGGAGACTCCATTATGGGTATGTTTTAATACTAGAGGGATTATATCCAAGGGAATTTGATCTAAGGGGGTCTTATCTAACCCTCTTGAATTATAAACCTTAAGATGGAACCTCTCAAGGATTAAATCATTAGTTTTTCTAAAATTAAGTGATTTCAGGAAAAAATCAAGATGTCCCAAAAGTGAGACACACTATTATGGTAGAACCCTATAACTTAGGAAAGGCAAACTAGGTGAGAGATATGTTGATGGTGTTTTCTGCACAACAACAACTCAGATAGAATATGATATTCTATCTCTCTTGAAAGGTAAATCTCTATCAGCAAGCCTCAAGAGATAACCCCTAGGTCTCTAATGTCAAGTCTTGACAACACATAAACAACTTAGTGATAAATGTGAAAATGCTGGTAATCACAAGGGGCCTTACAAACAAATACTCGATCTTAAAACTTATCATACTTTGCAATATGGTGATACTTGAAATCCTAAATCTAACCCAAATGATAAAATAAATAACAAAAGATAAGGGTTTTAGAGATATTTCTAAGATTAAAACTAATCCTAAGATTAACAATGCAAATGGAAAGAACTTGAAATGGACCAATTCCCCAAAACTAATTTCTGCTTAACCCAGATGAATCTGCAATCTTACAAAAATAGTGCAATCTTCTAAGGCATTAAAGATATTCAGATCATGAACATTCATTCAAACCAACCCCATTGCAATTGAAATGAAAAAATATCCACAATTGAACTAAGCACAATGAATATAAGGTCCAAACTAACTTTGCAAAACAATTAACAATTAGCTAGCTTGAAAAATTATGGACCAGGGATTGCTGCAAACACTTCAAGCATAGAACCATAAACATCATTGTATCATATCTAATTATAAATCTAACTTATATCTAATATTTCTTAAGCAATTCCAAAGGTAGAACCACAAGAACCATGCAAGATAAGACAACACAAGAGAGAACACCAAAGCACAATGTCTTCAATTGTATTGAATTATCCAATAACAACAACAATTCTAGCGTTCTATGTTACAACATTTTCTCAAAATGAAACTAACTCCTAACTCTAACTCTTGCTATATTGCTCAATTCGCTTCAAAGAAGAACTATCTAGCCCTTACAAATGAGGAAAAATGACATATTTAAAGAAAACCCCCCAAGATATGTTAGCCTAATTAGGGTTACCATGATCAACAACCACAAAAAAAGTCAGCCTAAGAAGTTCTAGAACAAAACAAATTAGCATTAAATGCTTGGGACTCATCCCAGTCAGCCTGGGAAATCCAATGTAATTTGGTCCACTGCATGTGAAGGATGAAGAAGGAATAATGAGGAAGCACAAATTTCAATGTAGCCTTGCATTAAATGCTCTTTCCCCTATCTTTATCTATTTGATCCTGCACCTTCAAGAGGATTCCATCCAAGTCAACCAAGGGTGGGGTAACCAACACTTTGAATTTCCTCTCAATAGATTTAATCTCATCCCTTGATTGCTTGATGGCTTTATCCCATTCCTCCTTAATATCTTGATATTTATCCATGACAGTAACATAGGTGGAAGCATCATCTAAATGGTGACCTATGATTGGACCATCCTCAATAGGAAAATAAACCTCATGCCACCATTTCCTCAAGTTTTCCAAAGTCAGATGTTTGGGTACAAGCTTCTTCCTTCCAGTCATAATCTCAAAGAATGAAATGCATCTACTATAAACATCATTCAACACATCCTCTACCTATTTTCTCTACTTGTAGATTCTCTTCAAACCTTTTGCTTGATCTGCAAGGATTCATACCATTCTTAGGGCTCAAAAACTCTTGCAGAAGAGAGAATGCTATCACTCACCAACTTTTCTTCTGTATATTCCATGATGGTCCTTAACTTGTGGAGGAGAAGATCTATATCAAATTTTTCATGTCCAAATATCTTCTGCAACCACTCAGAGGACCTATATGCATCACCTCCTATTGACAAAATTTCTTTGAACATATCATCTCCTCATTGCCTAATTCCTTGCAACCATTCATGGGTAGCCTATGTAGATGCCTTCATTTTTTCAATCTCTGAAAATGTCTTCTTAGGCAACAAGCCTTTAGGATTTACCCCTTCACCTCCTACTACTTTTAATAGCCTCATCAAGTGTTGCACATATTTGTATACATCATTAAGCTACTTCTGCAATCTCTCCTTTTCTGCAGTTTCCTTGTCTAGCCTCCTTAAAATAGCTTGGGTAGACTCCTGAAATTCTTCCTTCTCTTGATATTTTCCAATGGGTCCTAGATTAAGAGTCTGGATTGTATAATCCTAAGAAACAATCTCCCTTTTATCCTTTTCTGCAGCAAGGGTAGCAATGTGAATTATCTAATTGTCTTCCTAATCCCTAGTAATCTTGGAAATCACCTTGGCTTTCTTCTTTTCCTTCCCCTTACCAATATTTTCCAACAATTCATCCCAATTCTGAGGGGCATCATCTATGATTACTTGCTTAATCCTCAACCTATCATTGAGCCAGCTAGGAGTAGAGACACCAGATTGTTTCCCACCTTGCCTATCCATCTCAGCCTAATCCATGGAAGGCTCAACAACAACAATATGCACTAAAGGGACCTCTTCAGTTCTGCCTTCTTCTCTACTCTCCTTTGGATTTTGGTCTTCACTCTAATCTAGTACTTCTATCACAATTTGAATTGGGGAAGGGGTCCTTTCACGTGCATTTTCTTCCTCCATTGGTTTCTCTTCTTCTTCTCTAATTGGGGAGTCTTCATAAGATACCAAGGGATACTGAAGAATATTGCCAAGTTCAACTTCTACACTATGGAGATCCCCAACATGGAACTCTTTTGCTTCACCTTGATCTGTCTCCTTAGTAGCAACCTTTGTCTGTCCTTTCCCTTCATCATTCAAGCTCTGAGTTAAAGATGGAGCAGATATGTCTTCTTGTTATGTAGCAAGAGGAACTACAGAAGCACCTTCTTTCATCAGAATTTCCTTTGGAAGAGTTCTAGCCTTCCTAGTATAAACTTGGGTCTTTTCTCCAAAACTTTCTATTTCTACCACCCATTGATCTATTTAGGATCTAGGGAAATTGCTTACAGAATGCTTAACATAAATGACAACTTAATGAAATGCTTAAATTAGAAAATTAACATAATATGATTGCCAAGATAATGAACTAAAAAGAAAGAGAGAAAATAAGAGGAGAACAAACGCAATTGATAATGAAGTTTGTCCGTAAGGACTACGTCTCTGGGCCCCTCTCCAACAGAGTGACCGATCCGATTATACTCCAAGAAATTAGTTACAATTGCTTCAAGACTATCTCCCTTAAGTACAGCAGCATGACGTTCCTCTGATGTGTGGAAATGTCTTAAGAATCTCCTAACCATTCTCTTGTTCTCACCACCTGGACTTGGAAATCAAACCTATACCTCCCTCCTTTTATACATAAAATATGCCTAAATAGGCCTAACCATCAAATAAATGCTTAACTCCCCTAAACAACTCGTACCATGACTAATTTGTCCTTTACAATCTTTTGGTTCAAATGGTTAGGGTGAATTTTGGCCATATAGGCCCATTTGGTTAGGCTCGGCCAACTAACCTTTAACAAAACCAAACAAACCTCCTATATATTTCAGGAGGGTTCAGTGGTCTAATGGCATGTCTATCTTTTAGCACCCACATGGTCAGGGGTTCAAAACCTACTGGCCATGTTTTAATACCAAACTCTGAAATATTAGACAACAAAACAAACACAAGCTCTAA
>VDFB02191296.1:0-17846 GCA_007258455.2 Sequoia sempervirens
ATCCCAGGAGACATTTAGAGTCAGTCCTATAAGTCCGAGTCCATAATAAGCTGACATCATCATGTATATCTTCATCACATGAAATGGTCAAAATTGATGGAATTCGAACTTCGTGGTCTCTGGCGTGTATAGCGTGGAGCAAGGGCTAATGTCGATAAATTAGGAGCCCCTAGGATAGGTCTTTAGGTTAGGTTTCGGTCAAAATCTCAGAAAATCCCAAAAACATTGGAAAACTAAAAAATCAAAACATTTGTAAAACCTCGAAAAAATACCAAAAACAGCCTCAAAACATTGCAAAATTCCAAAAACATCCAAATATTTGAAAAAATCCATCCGCCTCATCTCGCTTGCACCCGCAATAAACACCATTCATAATAAATCGATCATCATCATCAACCTTTGGTGAAACAGTTAGAAACAAGTCTAGCAGGTTAAATGTAGAACTCAAAAGCATCAAGTCTTAAGTCTAGGACAGTGAGTAAACAAATTGGTCATCTCTTCATATCGGTAACACCATCATCTGAATTTGTCCCATATCAATCATCTCTCATAAACGAAATGACGTGCCGCCATCCACTAACATGTCCTAGGATGAATCCTTCCTACAATGGGCATTATCTTTTGGCAATAAGTTTCGCTTATCATCCTTAAGAAAACACATCCTTTTCCATTAGCGGTATTGAAGAGCATTAGTCTGTTTATTTACTTAGTCTTTATCTTTTGACTTATCTTATTTGCGCCCATTCCAAGGACGTCTCGATGATATCCCAAAACAGAGGATTTAGAGAAATAGGAATGGGGCAACGATCATTGTCTTTTGTTTGTTGTGCTTGTTGTTCTTGTAAAATAACTTGAAGCGAATACTTGCTTTGTTAGATATGTATAGAGGATTTTTTAGACAGCTTGTTGACTATTGCATTGATTAGTTATACCTTTCCATGTTTTGGTCTGAGCTGTTTGAAACTTCTAAAGTGCATCCTAGCAAGGTTTCCGTATGTCAGGTGTGAACAAGAATACTCTATCTATTTGTCGAGTCAAAGTCCATCACACTAAGTACAACACCATCTTGGTCCTTCATACCTTGATGCATCGTGCTTAGGTGTGTTATCAAACATAAAGTAAGTGACCCTTTGAAAATCCCAATCCTTGATAAGCGAATCATCATCATCAGCATTTATCTATCATCATCATCATCTCTAATAAAGTCTTGACCAATCATGGACTTGTTGGATCCTCTTGTCATCATCTCATTTCCGTGCTAACATCATCATCACTAATGCATCCATCATGCATCCATCATGCATCCATCTTGCATCCATAAATCATCGGTATTTTGCATATCATCTCACATGCATATCATCATCATAATATAGATCTGTTAGTCTAAGCATATCATAAATCATCCATTGCATAATCATAGCATATCACATCATTCACATCATCAATCCGATCCATATCACATCATATCATCATTTAAGTTGTTTAGGATAATATAGATTTGTTATTCTAAGCATCTTAAAATCATCTCATTTGCATCGTCATCCATAACCATGCATTTTGAACCTCTTTATCGCGAGATCGACCCTCAAATCGAATCTTTCCGCTCGATCTCTCGAGGGGGCAATGTACTAGTGTACTTCTTTCCGTTGGGGCATCTGAAAAATCATGAAATTTTTTAATTTTGATTGCGGCAAGTTTATTCTTTGAACCAATGCAACAAGTACATTGCTTCAAAGAGGGGCAAAATGTAGACATGCAAAATTCACATTATGCATTTGATCGGATTCAATCAAATTAGATGTCGCATTAGGACCATTCATCAATTAATCAAGTGCATTTTCATCCATTCATTTATCAATTAAACATTATCATTCAACCTTCATCTTGCATCATCCATTTAATTAAATAAATCAGGACTTCATTTAAATCAAATCTTAAATTATATTTCATCATTTTCTGATTTAAATAAATCAATTATCAAAGTCTTGGAAGTCAAATCATCTAATCAGCATTAAATCAGCATAATCATCATCTAATCCTAATCTAATGCTAATCCCACCCCACTTGCATTATCTAGATCTAGCCACTTGCACAATAAATCAATTTTATTGATTTATTAAAATCTCATTTTCTTTCAACATGACAAGTCAAACAGTGGCATTTATTGCTCTTCTTTCTTGTCCCCTCCTCAAAATTTATTGCAAATTTGAATTTAAAAATTTCCCCCTCTTGGGCACTCTTCTTGCACACATCAACTAATCACATGATGACAAGTGTCCTCAACTCATTGGCTTGTTTTGATCCCACATTGGTCCCTCTTCAACACTTAGCATTTTGAAAATCTTTAAATAGGTGCATCATCCTCAAGCAAATCCTTCACAATTTCATGCAAGGTTACTCTCTTCATTTGAGATTTGATCTTGTTTATCATCAATCTATCATCTCCATTTGCATTTTTATCATTTGAGCTTTGATCAAGGATTGGGAAAGGGTCACTAACACATGTGACACCAATCCAACTATGGAATAGGTAACTTGTGATTGCTTTCATGATGCTTGTAGCTTTCTTTCATCCTTTTGATGCATGTTTTAAGCACTTTGCAAGGTATTTCATAGGAGTGTTCTTGAAGGATTTGTAGGTGCTAACCCTTGTTTGAGTTTAGTATTTGCAGATTTTTAAAGGCACTCACACATTTATTCCCTCCTAATCCCATCCCATTAACCTCTAGTAGTTCATATTATATTTTGCTATCCCATCCTAGCCCATCCCATTAATCTATTCTAGTTCATCCTAGTATGTTCCATTCACCCCTTATATTTCCATCCTATTATCCTCTCTTATTTCACTGTATGTTCCATTATCCACACTTGGTCTTGTCCTGGTATCTTGAACCCCTGATTCACCCTATGTTCCTTTCTTCCCTACTAATCCCATCCCATTAAACTCTAATAGTTCACCCTACATTCTACGATCCACTCTTGGACCATCCCACTAATCTCTACTAGTCCATTCTATGTTCCATTATTGCATTCAACTCCCATCCCATTGTACCCTCTATTATTTTATCATATGTTCCATTATCCCCTCTTGTTCTTGTCTCTTTATCCCTTCTATGTTATAGTACCTCCATCCAAGTTTTATCTTATACACATGTACCGTTACAAGAAATATTTCCTTCCACTCATTATTGACCAAAGTTGTCTTCTCCATTACTATTGCACACCTCAGCAATAAACTTCACATGCTATAGTAAAACACTAGACATGTCCTAATTCATTAGATGTTCCCTTATCCCTTTGAAATTTGCTAGTAATATAGTAATTCACACTTCATTCATGTGAACTTCATTGTGGCATTATCAATATGTTGACAACATGCCCTCATTAACATTACTTCATCAACATATGCAATTTGAATCTCAATGAGTACTTAACTCTGGCATTTGCAAGAGTTTGGACTATCCCAATGGACTTAGTACTGTCACCATTATGTGATCTATAAGCACTATACTGTACTCTCAACTGAGTCCAACCATTTACTCTTTCATGCAAGGTCACTACAACCAATAGGGATTGTATTGTTGCATAGACTTCCATCACTTCCCAAAGTTTTCTTAACATTGTGTTTCAATTTATTTCAATTGTCATTGACCTTTACCTTGTATTGAATTTTATTGAATTTTTGACTAGCTTCTTTAAAAATTTGTTGCACTCATGATGCATGAATTTTCTGCATTTTTATCTATGAAGTTGCTGCACTTTTACATTTTTAATTCTTGCTCATTTATGACAGTCATATTGTTGCTCTTTTCATTTTCATTTGCTGCTCATTTATGAAAGTTATAAAGGGACTACCTGAACTTCTTTATATGATTGTTAGATATGTTGTTTCATTTTCAGTTGTTGACATCAAACAACCCTAGCGATGTTGGTGGCACGATGGACCATGGATTTGCTGCAGCAATAGCTAGTTCTGATCCTTTGAGAGAGGTATGCAACATATTAGTTGATTTGACATTATATTTTCTCTTTTATGGTCTATTATTGAATATTTTCATGATACTTGTACATGTAGTTTAATTTCTATCTTGATGGTTGCTATAGGTCGGTGTCACTCTAGATCATGGACGTAGTAATGTTGTAAATGTGCATCATGACTTTTTGTATGTGGTAAGTGACTATATTTTGTTATATATCATTCCATAATTCAATTTCTATGTATTAACATCTATAATTTTTATTGTATTAGGTGCAGCTTCAAAGGAGTCTAGAGAGGAGGTCTAGTGAGTGTGTTTGAAATACAAGAGAACCAACAAGCACTCCATCTAGTCAAATTTGAAAGGAAACACATGATATTTTTCCTTCCCCTAGGGGGAAATGACTATGTATTAGGCTCGTTTGTTGCATGCCTATGTGGCATTTTGGGACATATGTTTTGTACTATCAATATATATGTGACATTTTATGTCCATGTGGTTCTTTTGTAGTAAGATTGTATGGAATTTTTGGATATATTGTATATATTTTTATCAATATATATCATTGTATAGCTTTACGGCTTTTTGATTAAAGAAAATATTATTTTTCTACTGCCATTCTTGAATGATGTTATCATGCATATTGTGTAAATTGTATGCTTGAATGTTGTAGGCATGGCTTTTTTTACATCTAATGCTTAAATAATTATTTTCAATTGCTCAATAAGCTCCATCTAATGATATTGTGTAAATAATCTCCATTCCTGGTGGTTTGTATCCTTTGCAATGCTTCAATTACTTGTGCTTCACTTATTCACATGTATGCTTCACTTATTCATGTGTATGTTTCACATATATTGTGTGTATTCACATGTACACTTCATGCTTACAATGTATAATTCATGTGTTCACATGTATTATTCATGATTCATGTGTATACTTCATGTATTTGTGTGTATGCTTCATGCTCCTTGAGTTCTATTGTTGTCTAGTGGCAAGGATTTTAACACCAAAGGTTTCAAATGAAATTTAAGAGCTCCTTCCCATAAAAAATATCATAGCAAAATGTATTGCTTTTAATTCATGGTTGAGGTTGGCACCCAACAACTAATGGTTATGATTATAAAGCTTAGCAATCATTGTATTTGCATCTATAGAACAAGTGGATGTTTTAAACCTCACAGGCATATATACCTTTATGAACTTGTATGAATGTGCATCAAAACACATGATAGTTGTTGATCCAACCAAAAAAAATTATTTTCATCTACTAATATCACAACACTTGACATCTCATTAAATGAAATCAATGCACAAGTAAGTTTTAATGATATTCTAAAGATATTAGATGTGTATGAACAACAATATAAGATTGATTTCTGGATGCATCACCCATGTGTAGTTATCACATTTATCTCATATTCATCATTTAAATAAGTTTAAAAACCTCCTTCCATTTTCTATGCAGGAAATAACATGATGAATCATTGGGAAACATGGTCCTATAACTTCCACCACATCATGTTTTATAACTCTAGAGCATGAAAAACCTTGCATCATGGATATTGAATATCCAGATCCAATGTTTCACTAGTAGGCTAAGTTTTGCATCTCAACAAGGGTGCACTATTTGGTGACAACAACTACAGTTCAAACTCCTAAGGAATTCAACCAGTTGAACATAGCTCAGAGTGATTTGGCATGTTTGGGTGTGAAAGAGGACAATTCCTAGCATAAACGTACCCATCCGGATGTATTTGAATAGTTTGTTTGGTCAAACGAGTTGCAGAACAAAAGTTGCACTATTTTGCAACTTTACACTACTTGCATTTGACAACTTTTTCCCCAAGTGAAAATTCGCCACCACAGGAAAATGCCTCTAAGATAGAAAAAAATGAGATAGGTTATTATAGAGGGGCCCAACGCCACCCCATAGGTGTAGATGAGAAATTTCTAAGCATCATGGCATTCAAGAAACAACCCGTCGAAGAATGCAACCATTTTGCACTTTGGACTCTTAAGGGATTCTATTGGTTGAACATAGCTTAGAGTGATTTGGTGTGTTTGGTTGTGAAATAGGAATATTCTTAGAATAAACTTACCCATCCACATGTGTTGAAATAATTCATTTGGTCACACGAGTTGCAAAACAAAAGTTACATCACTTTGCAACTTTACACTAGACTTGCATTTGATAACTTTTTTCCCAAGTGAAAAGTCACGACCATAGGAAAATACCTCCGAGATAGAAAAAACCAAGAAATTTTATTATATAGGAGACCAACATGATCCCATAGGCTCAAATGAGAAGTGAATAAGTATCACGGTATCTGACTAACAATCTGTCAAAGATTGCAACCATTTTACACTTGGAATCTTAAAGGATTTTTTCGGTTGAACGTAGCTCAGAGCGATTCAATGTGTTTAGGTGGAAAAGAGGACCATTCATAGCATAAACATACCCACCCAGATGCATTGGAATAGTTTTTTTGGTCACGTAAGTTGTAGAATGAAAGCTGCACCACTTTGCAACTTTACACTGCTTGCATCTGACAACTTTTTCTCGAAGTGAAAAGTCACCACCACGGGAAAATACCTCCAATTTAGTGTAAACCAAGATATTTGGTTGTATAGGGGCCCAACATGATCCCATAGGCTCAAACGAAAAGTTTCTAAGCATCACAATATCCGAGTAACAACTTGTTGAAGATTGCAATCATTTTGCACTTTGGACTCATAAGGGATTCTACTGGTTAAACGTAGCTCAGAGTGATTCAACATGTTTGGGTGTGAAATAGGACCATTCCTAGTGTAAAAGTACCCACCTAGAAACATTTTCATAGTTCATTTGGTCACACGAGTTGTGGAACAAAAGTTGCACCACTTTGCAACTTTACACTACTTGTATTTGACAAATTTTTTCCCAAGTGAAAAGTCACCACCATGGGAAAATTCCTCCAAGTTAGCAAAAAAAAAGAGAGGCTATTGTAAAGGGGCCTAACACAATCCCATAAGATCAGATGAGAAGTTTCTAAGCATCACAGTGTCCGAGTAACAACCCATCAAAGATTGTTGCCATTTTACACTTTAGAGTCTTAAGGGATTCTGTCGATTGAACGTAGCTCAAAGTGATTCGATGTGTTTGGGTGAGAAAGAGGAACCATTCCTAGCGTAAATTTACATACTCAAATGCATTGGAATGGTTTGTTTGGTCACACGAGTTACAGAATAAAATTTGCACCACTATGCAACTTTACACTACTTGCATATGATAACTTTTTCCCCGAGTGAAAAGTCGCCATCATGGGAAAATGCCTCTAAGATAGTGAAAACTAAGAGAGGTTATTGTAAAGGGGCCCAATTTGATCCCATATGCTTAGAAAATAATTTTCTAAGCATCATGGTATTTGAGTAAGATGTCATCAAATATTGTAGCCATTTTGCACTTTGGACTCTTAAGGGATTCTACTAGTTGAACGTAGATCAAAGCGATTCAGTGTGTTTGGGTGCAAAAGAAGATCATGCATAGCATAAATGTACTCAATCAAACATGTTGGATTATTTTATTTTCTCACATGAGTTGTAGAATGAAAGTTGCACCACTTTGCAACTTTACACTACTTGCACTAGACAACATTTTCCCCAAGTAAAAAGTTGCCACCACAAGAAAACGCCTCCAAGATAGTGAAAACTGAGAGAGGTTATTGTAGAGGGTCCAAACATGATACCATATCCTTAGGAAAGAAGTTTTTAAGCATCATGGTGTCTGAGTAACATCCCATTGAAAATTGCAGCCATTTTCCACTTTGGAATCTTAAGGGATTCTACCAGTTGAATGTAGCTCGAAGCGACTTGATATGTTTGGGTGTGAAAGAGGACCATGCCTAGCATAAAAATACCCACCCAAATGCATTGGAATAATTCATTTGGTCACACGAGTTGCAAAATAAAAGTTGATCCACTTTGCAACTTTACACTACTTGCATTTGACAACTTTTTCCCCAAGTGAAAAGTCACCCCCATGGGAAAACTCCTCTGAGATAGCAAAAACTTAGAGAGGTTATTATAGAGGGGCCCAATGCAATCCCATATCCTTAGATGAAAATTTTCTAAGTGGCACAGTGTCTGAGTAACAACCCATCGAATATTGTAGCCATTTTACACTTTGGAGTTGAAACATGGATTTTTGGGACCCTATGGACTCTTGCACTTCTAGGGTTTTTCACCTAAAAGGAGAGAGACAGGGCCAAAAATGCTAATGTGTCACTCAAATTACAATTTATGAAATGTTTTTTAATGTAAATGAACTTACCTAAATGCAATTGACTAATTTGAATGACCAAAAATGAATGCAAAAGTGTAATTACAACTATGTTTGAAAACACATTCTAATATGCAAACAATTATGTAAATGAAGAAATAATGCAAAATAGAGAATACATGGATGAATCTAAGTGCACCTCAATGACTTGTAATGATTCTAGAGTTTTTGGACTGATGGAAATCAAGCGATTTTTTTTACCACAGAATTAGGGACTCATTCACCTAGAATTTGTAGATGATTACACTATTGGTGAAAAGTAATAAAGAACAAGAATTTTGTCCTATGGGATCCGATTTGACAGAACTCCGGAATTTGCCATCCTAAGGTGGGACTCTCATTTACTGCAAATTAGAATCAATTCCTCTCAATTTTTGAAAAATCGAGAGGAACAACTCACGCAACACTAGATCTAAGAGATGTGCAGCGTAGGGTTACCAAAGTCAGGATCTATAGAAAATAGACAAATAACTCTCTCTAAACTTGGTTTGGTTCGAGTTTAGCTTGAATCACCCTAGTTGACATGGCTCCGTCTTTCAGCATACCCTAATAACCCTGTCAATTTGCATAAAAATGTTGTGAGAAAAACGTCAATAAGGAAAAATGATTAGGGGTTAGTGAATGAGGTTTTCAGCCGGTAAAACCACACTTTTAGTGGTCATGTGAAAGAAATAGAAATAGAAAGAGAAAGATAAAAATAATAACATTACAAATTAATTTATCAAATTACCTAACCCTTAATGATGCAAGTCACGAGTAATAATGTCGATGGAGCAGGGGTGGCGAGATTGTTGATGTAAAGTGCTTGGTGGCGGATAATTGAGGAGATGTAAAATGAGGTGAAAACAACTTATTTATACAATTATTATGCCTTAGTATCCATTCATACCTCATCACATGCCAACATCAAGTGATTTTGAATAAAATATCAAAAGGAAATTTGAAATATTTTGAATTTGGGGCCAAGGGGGACTCATTTGATACCCATGGCGAATGGGTCCCACCTAGGACCTAAAAACATGTTTCAAGAAAAATGTTTTATTTAATGTTGTTTGTCGGGATAATATGCAAAAATACACTTAATTACAACTTATGAGGGCATAAAGGGATCAAATAAAGCATGAGAAGGGTGTAAATAGTGAAAATATGTCTAGAAGAGCGTGAAAGCTTGTTAGAAGACTTTACAACACTTCACAGTAGGACTTGTTGATGAGTAAAAAGGTGAGTTTTAGGGAAATTGCATTAAATATAGTCTAGAAGAATGTAGAAATGTCTTACAACACTTCACAACACCTTCACAAGACGTTGTTCTTTGAGTTTTAATACATAAATAAGCATATTCAAGCCATGTTACAACATAAAATCAAAACAACATAGTTCCAACACCATGAAACAAGACCTAAAAGGCCATGAAAATGACAAGGGGCCATTTTTCTATAGCACATTTAGGCCCCAATTTAGTGAGAGGATGAACTTGCTTCAAACTCACACTAAAGTAGCCATGAAAATCAAGGGGAGGGTTCAGATGCACTTATGTTAGCAAGATGGAATGACAACAATCAAGAGGGACGATCAAGCCCCAGGATGAAGATACCATGGAAAACTAAACATAAGAACAAAGGAACACACAAGTGTTTGAAATGAATTGGATGAAGCTTCGATTGTCAATCCAACTAGTTGTGAAAAGACATCTAGGCTGATTGTTTGAAAAAGAGAATGCATACTCACTCTGGGGCCACGAAACTTCAGGCTATCCATGGGTTGAGAAGGCCCAATTGTATACTCACTCTAGGGCCATGGAACTAGTCATCCACAGGGTGAGAAAGCCCAAAAAGGTAAGATACATATGCTAGTTGGTATGCACTCACAAACACAAAAGTAGCTATGGGGAAACATCATACCAGTAGGTGGGCTTCTTGCTCAACCATGCAAAAGTTATACTCATTGATAACTTTAACAAGGTGCCACAAAACAAAAGGAATGGGTATCAATTCGAGCTTCATGAGACAAGAAAAGCTTCGTATGCTTAGAACTCATGAACAAAACAAGATGGCACCATAAGCATGCAAGTTGTGTTATGCAAGGTGACCATACAAAATGCAACGATGTGAAAATTAAAAAATGTAAAATGATGTTCGAAGGAGTCTTGTTTAATTTTTGCAAGGTCAGTTACTTAGGGAACATTGTGTCTAATGTCTCCAAGAGAGGACCAATCAAAGAATAGTATATTCACATCTTAGGGGATGCAATGCATAGCATCAGGCCACCAAGAGGAATGTAATATGCTAAGATGGATCACATTTATGGAGGACATCACACCCAATGTCATCCACAAAGTGACGAGTGCATAAAAAAATGACAAGGCTACACTAGGAACCAAAAATGCAAATGAATTAATGGTAATGTATGCCCCCCACTTTAAAGGAATTGCTACACATCATTCTGTGAGAAATTACTTTAAAGTAGAGAAGAAAAGAAAAAGCAAAAAGAAAACAAGACATGAGAGCCAACCTAGAAAGCCCTATGCCAAGTTATATATTTTGAAGTTACGCTGCATCATGCAAGAAAAATGAAAAATAAAAGAAAAGGAGGAACCTTTCCCCCTAGAAAAGAAAGCACATCAAACACATAAGGGATCTATGGATTTGGGGTCAATATGTTCTTTTGCTACAATGTTTTTATATTAAAGAGCTTGGAATTGTCATCATTCCCCAAATACATAGAATGAGAAGAATGACACAAAGAGATTGAAAACAAAGGAAAGTGAAAGTCCATTTTGAGTCAACATGGAAGAGACATTGTGGTCTCAACACTTTGCATCATCCCCAAAAGGAAAACACAAGTGAAAATGAAAGAAAACTATTAGGTGAAAGAAAATGAAAAAGCTTTTGGGTCAACATGAAGGAGTCATTTTGGCATCCCTAAAAGGAAAGCACAAAAAAAAGAGAGAAAAAGACAAAGACCTTGTGGGTCAACATGGAAGAGACATAGGGTGTCTCTACGCTTTGCATCATCCCCAAAAGGAGAACACAAAAAAAGAGAGAAAAAGACAAGGAACTTGTGGTTCAACATGGAAGAGACATAGGGCGTCTCTACACTTTGTGTCATCCCCAAAAGGAGAACATTAAACAAAAAGAGAAAAATACAAGGACCTTGTGGTTCAACATGGAAGAGACATAGGGCGTCTCTACACTTCACGTCATCCCCAAAAGAAGAACACAAAACAAAAAGAGAAAAAGACAAGGACCTTTTGGGTCAACATGGAAGATACATAGGGCATCTCTACACTTTGCATCATCTCCAAAAGGTGAACATAAAAAAAAGAGAAAAACACCAAGACCTTGTGGGCCAAAATGGAAGAGACATAGGGCATCTCTACACTTTGTGTCATCCCCAAAAGGAGAACACAAAACAAAAATGAAAAAGATAATGCATGATGAATAGAAGAATAGAGATATGAATAGAAGTGTACAAAGAGAGAAAATAAAATGTACGATATGGGGGAACACGATACACAAATGAAAAGGAAAAGAAAAATTGAAAAGAAAAAAGGCTTGTTAGGTGAAATCAAGTAAACCATCTAACATGTCACCTGCCTCCCAGTCATGTTTAGTGTAATGTGAGGGCAGTTGACTGTCTAAAGGATTAATTAAAAGTGTCAAACCAGGAGTTGTACTAGGTTCTTCACTTGGTGGAGAGGATGTATCATTTAAGCTCATTGTAGATGAAAATAAAGAATTTAAATCATTATGCACCTCTTCATCAATTTTAGAAATTTTTGAATCATGATTATCATAATTATCATCATCAAGATTAATGACAATAGGAGGAAAAAGGGTGATTTATAAAAATGGATGTATCAAAAGCTAAGGTTATTGGATTGGTTTAATTTGTTGCAATTGCTGCACTGGACTATCTTGTGGTGGGTCAGGAGAAGGAGGGTGGTCATCTATTACTTCTATTAAAGGTAAAGGTTGATTTTCTTTATTGTCTTCTATGTGAGATTGATGAGCAAGGAGACAACGATGGAACCTTCATTCCCTAGCATTGCAATTCCGTTTAATTCTGTTTTGGAGTTGTTGAGATGTAGGAGTGGATTGAGTCATCATAGGTTCTTTTTCTTCCGAAGGGGGAAGAACAAAAGAAACCGAAGAGGATGGATCAACCACTTTCTCTTTGGCTTTATACACTTTTTTAATTCAAGGAGGCACAACGGGGTTGGCTTCACTTTCTCTTGGTCTTTTAGATGATGGAGGGGAAGTGTTGAAGGATGGTTGTTTAGGAGGTTGGATGGGTTGCTCAATGTTAGACTTAGGTTGAAGCATGTTTTCATCTATGATAGGAGGTGTGGAAGTGGATGGGGACAAGTTACGAAGAGATAATTTGGCTATCTTTTTGGATTTAAAATTTTCATAGGCTATGAAAAAGAAGTCCTTGCGAGGGGTGATAGGTTCTATGGGTTTAGGCTAGAAGGATTCTAATGAGAATTTAACTTTGGAAGATAAAGGATTAAATCCACTATGGTGTATGGTGACTATCTTGTTCTCATGTGGAAACTTCAACCACTTATGAACAACTCTTGGGGCCGCTTTCATTTAGTAAAGCCAAGGGAGGCCTAGCCACAAACAAAATTGGTTAGATTGTAAAATAATTGAAAATGTTACCTCCAAATTTTTAGGTCCTATTTGTAAGGGTAGCATGATCGATCCAATCGTAGGGCATACAAAACCATTATGTGTTTTAATCCATGCAATGTGTTTATTGTAATAATCTTGATATAGTTCATGTAATGCCAAAAATTGTTATGTGATCACATTCTCACCACAAGAGGGATCTATTAATATCCCATTAGTGGGATTATCATATATTTTTCTATTTATGTAGAGAGGACCATCATGAAGCTTTTGGAGTATGTCTTTAGCAGAAAAAGTAATATCAAGCGATTTTGTGGTTTCACCCTTATGAGGGATAACATTTATCATAGCCACAAGGTTATCCATAGGACTAGATTGGGTAACACTAGGAGTTGTATCATGTTGTTCATTATTTGTATCAATAGTCATTACATTAGGCTTGGAAGGTTCACTAGCCTTGAAAAACGAGGTAGTATGTTTCAACATAGGATTGGTGAAAATTTGTAAATTCTGGTTAGGAAGTGCAATAGACTTATTTCCTTGATCATTAACACCCGCAATGGTTAATTCACTCGAATCAATGAGGTCTTGAACTAAATGTTTAAGATGCTTAAAATGTTTGGTGTCATGTCCATTTTGATGATGAAAATAACAATAAGCATTTGAAGGTAGGTGGTAATGGTTGATTTGGATCAAGTGGTCAAACAAGTGGCAAAGTGAGCATACATTTTTGAATTAATTGGTTCATTGTGTGATGGAGGGTATCGGGTAAAGGAGTGAATTATCTGTTTTGATCACCATGTGAGCCACTTTATTTGGAATGGATTGGGTTGGTTGTGGTTGAGGTCAAGGAGGCAGATTAAACTGTAAAAATCCTCTATTAGGTTTGCAGAAGTTTTGTGTGTTGTTTTGGTTTTGATTGGTGTGTTCTCATTTGTCAACTCGATTGGAAGTGGATTTTGAATCACGACTTGAAACCAAATTTTGGTAGTCACATAAGGTTCTACATAAATGCATGAATGAAGGGAATTTCATCATGGCGAGTTTATCCTAAAGGTTGGTCTGGAAATTTTTGATAAACATCTTCTACAGATGTGCATCGGGAAGCTTGGCATCAATTTGAGTATATGAGGATTGGTAATGTGAGATGAAATCCATCACTTTTTCATCTATGTTTTGTCTACATCTCATAAGGTCTTCCATTTCCTTTTTTGGTGTCATGTGAACTTGAAAGTTACTAATGAAAGCATCCACCAATTCGTTGAATGAAGAGATGGAATGATTGGGAAAGTTGGAAAACCATTCTAAGGTAGTTTATTTCAAGGTCCTTGGAAAAAGTTTTGCTAAAAGTTTGTAAAGGAAAAATTCACTACACAAAGCTGTATAAGCATTAACATGGTTGATAGGATCTCCTTTTCCTCCATATTTCTCAAACCGAGGCATTTCTATCAATTGTGGCATTGAGGTACGTAAGATTTATAAGGATAAGGGACTACTATGGACATAATATGTGGTTAAAGTGGATTGACCTTGAATGATGTTGGAAAGTTGATTTTGCATAGATGAAATGGTGGTGAGAAGTTGTGTAAGAAGAGGATTGGGGTGTGTGGGTTGAGGTGGAAGGGAAAATGGTGATGGAGTGTAAGTGATGTTAGGGGAAGTGAAAGGAATCTAAGAGGTGTGAAGTGGTATAAGGGACTTGCAATGCCACAAAGGAAGTAGGAATGCTAGTGGAAATCAAGAAAGAAGTAGCATGATGCATAGTTGTATGGACTTGCAGATTGGTATAAGTTGGGATGGAAGCAATGATTGAAGGGGGAGGAACTTGAGGTGCTCCTTGGCTTACAGGAATGGTTGTGGATTGGGTATTGGATGAGGCATGTTTATTGTAAATCTTATCAATTTTATTCGTCACTTGCAAGCCATCATCACTTTCAATCAAACGATGAAGATTCTCAATGGTAGGTATGGAAGTTGTGGAAATGTTTTCAAGTGACAAGTCTTGTTGTAAATGTGCAAAGTCCTCATGAATATTAATGACTTTTTCTTGTGAGAGGGAATTGTTTTGGTTGTCAACATTCATTGGATGGAAAGGTGAAGGCATGTAAGTGGTATTGTCAAGGCCTAATGCACCATAGTCCATACTAGGAGTAGGAGCTCGTGAGATCCCAAGGTCCACAATGAAAGTGCTATCACGGGATGCTATGAGTCTAGAACTTCATCTCACTAAAGTATTATCAACGGGGCACCAAAAACTCATGAAAGTACCACAAAGGAGGGGTGAAGGAAAATGCAAGCTAATCTAAGAGCTCTAAAATGAAAATAATAGAGAGTCTTCTAATTGTAACATATATCCAACTACAGAAAACAAAAATGGAAACAAATGGTAGAAATGTTGTCCAAAAAGTATAGAGGGACTCATTCGCCCTAGGTGGCGAATGAGTCCCAGTATGAAGTTTTTTTAGTGTTTTTCACAAATTTTAACATGATTTAAATGCTCTACAGTATGCAATTTTCAAATGAAAAATGCATATTTTTACTTTTTTCAATGATATGTAATGCAAAAATGAAGCTACATGAAGGTTTCACTAATGCAAAATGAAAAGTCCTAGAATGCAATAAAAAATCAATGTCTTAATTGAGTGCTAATGCAAACAGAAACTAAGATGCAGTATGTGAATGCAAAAAAAAATATAAAGTGTTCAAAATTTGGGTTCACCAAAATGAAACATAGATTTTTGGGACCCTATGGACTACTCTTGCACTTCTAGGGTTTTTCACCTAAAAGGAGAGAGATGGGGCCAAAAATGCTAATGTATCACTCAAATTAGGATGTATGCAATGTTGTTTAATGTAAATGAACTTAAATAAATGCGATTGACTAATCTGAATGGCCAAAAATGAATGCGAAATTGTAATTACAACTATGTTTGAAAACACATTGTGATATGCAAACAATTATGTAAATGAAGAAATAATGCAAAATAGAGAATACAAGGATGAATCTGAGTGCACCTGGATGACTTGTAATGATTATGGAGTGTTCTAAATGCTGATGGAAATCACTAATTTTTCACAGTGGGACTCATTCACCCAAGATGGCGAATCAATCCACCTATTGGTGAAAAACTATCAGGAGTTGGTTTCTGTCAATCGGGATCCAGAATCTGACAAAACTCAAGTTTCCAATCCTAAGGTGGGACTCATTCACCACAGGTGTAAAATCAGTCCTCTCCCAAATTTTTGAAAAATTATGAGACAACTCTACAACACTTGTCGGGTTGTCGAAATCAGATTTGCAAAAAATGAACAAATAACTCTCTCCAAGCTTGAATTTGACTTAAGTTGACTTGAAGCACCTAGTTAACTTGAAAAGAAATATTCAACACCTAATAACCTGTCAAATATGCATACAAAGAGCTGCAAACAAACATACAATAGGGGAAAAATGATTAGGGGTTAGTGAATAGGGGTTTGCCTTGGTCAAACCCCACTTTTGGTAATTAAACACTTGAAAAGACAATGAAATGAAAGAGAAAGATAAACTAATAACATGCAAGTGATATCAACTTACCTAACCCTTAATGATGTAAGTCTGAAGTAATGTCAATGGTTGCCTTAAAGTGCTTGAATTGTTAATGTAAAGTGCTTGAATGCTTGAAATGTAGGATTGAATGCTTGAATGAGTGAGGAGATGTAAAATGTGGTGAAAATAACTTATTTATACAATTATTGTGCCTTAGTATCCATTCATACCTTATCATAGGGCGACATCAAGTGATTTTGAATAAAATCCCAAAAGGAAATTTGAAATATTTTGAATTTGGGGCCAAGGGGGACTCATTCGCCACCCATGGTGAATGGGTCCCACCTAGGACCTAAAAACATGCGTCGAGAAAAATGTTGTACTTAATGTTGTTTGTCGGGAAATATGCAAAAATACACTTAATTACAACTTATGAGGGCATAAATGGACTAAATAAAGCACGAGAAGGGTGTAAATAGTACAACACTTCACAATAGGACTTTTTGATGAGTAAAACAGTGATTTTTAGGTAAATTTCATTAAATAGAGTCTAGAAGAATGTAGAAATGTCTTACAACACTTCACAACACCTTCACAAGACGTTGTTCCTTGAGTTTTAATACCTAAATAAGAATGTTCAAGCCATGTTACAACATAAAATCAAAGCATCATAGTTCCAACACCATGAAACAAGACCTAATAGGCCATGAAAATGATAAGGGGCCATTTTTCTATGACACGAGAGTCTTAAGGGATTCTGTCGGTTGAACATAGCTTGGAGTGATTCGACATGTTTGGGTGAAAAAAAGGACAATGATTAGTGTAAACATAACCACCTAGATGATTTGGAATAGTTCTTTTGGTCACACAAGTTGTAGAACAAAAATTGCACCACTTTGCAACTTTACACTACTTGTATTTGACAACTTTTTCCCCAACTCAAAAGTTGCCACCATAAGAAAATGCCTATGAGATAGTGAAAACCGAGAGAGGTTATTGTTGAGGGTCCCAACGTGATCCCATAGCCTTCAATAAGAATTTTCTAAGGGTCACAATGTATGAGTAATAGCTCGCCAAAAATTGCAGCCATTTTGCATTTTGGACTCATAAGGGATTATGTTGGTTGAGCATAGCTCAAAGTGATTGGCATGTTTGGGTGTGAAAGAGTACCGTGCCTAGCATAAATGTACCCACGCGGATGTGTTGGAATAGTTCATTTTTTCACACGAGTTGTAGAACGAATGTTGAACAACTTTATAACTTTACACTACTTGCATTTGACAACTTTTTCCCCAAGTGAAAAGTCACCACCATGGGAAAACACCTCCGAGATAGAAAAAAATGAGAGAGGTCATTTTAGAGGGGCCCAACATGATCCCATAGGCTTA
>VDFB02191297.1:0-22441 GCA_007258455.2 Sequoia sempervirens
CGCCTTTGAATATGAAATCCGCCTTTGAATCTCTGGAGAACTTGCGAATTTTATTGATTTTATGAAAACGCCTTTGAGGAATTTGCGAATTGTTTTGGATGAATTTGCTTTGAAGATATGCGCCTTCTCTTCTAAAGAAATTCGAATTTTATCTTTGAAGTTGCTTTGAAATTAATAAACTTCGATTTCCCTTTGAAGATAATGAATTTTCCTTTGAAAAATACGAATTCCACTCAAGATTGGATTTGCTCTTAATGAAATACGAATTTCCTTTGAAAGCTTGTGAATAACAATGAAGATTGCGCCATGTTAAATAAGAAGAAATTCGCACCAATTTGATAACTGCAAGAACTCAAAACCCTAACAAGAATAGAAGTCCTCTGATTGGTTGCCTTTCAGTTTCACTGCCACTGACTGGAAGTTCAAATTTGAAAATAATAATAAAATATTTATTATCATGCAAGGGCGCCAAAAATAGAAAATCGCCATTTATAAACAGGTATATTTTGAACTTCAGTTGACAACCCGGGTGAAGCTCTGAGATTCATCGTCAGACTTCAACGATTCCGAAAAGTCATCTTTTGAGCATATAGGCGTCCATTTCGAAGATACTTCACTTTTATTAACTCCACTGTTTAATAAGTAGCCTGACATTACGGTATTAACCGACGATTTCGGATGGCCAGGGTGATCGCGAAGGCGATCCCCGAAGAATTCAGCCGAGGAAGAAGCCCTCACGGAACAAAAGGAAAATGTCACGGGAGACACTAAAATCCATGGATTTAACCCCTTGAAAAATTAGAGGCCTTTGATTAAATTGCTTTTCACGAGGGTTCCGGACCAGCCATTTCTAAGCTTGCCATCGGCCTTCCAGCGGCTGCCTACGGTGAGCGGTGAAGACCCTGTGACAAACAGAAGCCGCTAGTGCACGGAGACGATACCGCATGCAGCGTACATTACATGCATATGACACACTGAAAGGCGTGTTAAGGGCCTCAAAATAAAGCGCCCCCGGCTCTTGGTTGCCTGCTTGGTGTCATTTTGATGGCGAACTTTCATCAAGTACCTCGCCTGACGTCACGGTACCGGAGGTACGGGATGACCGATTCGAGGGCACTATTTGTTTTAATCGACGGCCCGAGGAAGAGCCCACAAAGAGAAATCACGGAAATTGTGAAACGAAAACTGCTTCTAAGACCCTCAAAACTCGATCGTATTTTATTTTAAGAATGCGCTCCGGACTTAGCCATTTTCGAATATCTTCACTGCGGTATTACACTAAAGTCCCTGCATGCGTATGAAGCGTACCCAAATCGAGGCTGGCGGCTAGGCTACCGTTGGATATAGATAAAATGATTAAGCTCCCAACGAAGTGAAGACTTCCCGAGCGATGAACGGCTCATCGGCAGCAGACCCTAAAGGCTAGGCGCCTGCGGCTTTAATGAAAATATAGCGAAAATACTCGTTTGTTGTTTTGCAGGTAGAAATTACGTGCTTGGTAGAATCGCTGCCACGATCACCTGGAACGTCGGATCGACAGGCAGGATGGTGCATCGCGGAGCTAGGCTAGAGTATTACTGATGTTAGGAAGACTCTGTCTGCAAATTTTACCATCTGAAGGGTCCTTTAAGCCAGCGCCCCTGGCTTGTACTTGCACTGGGAACAAACGGAGAAGCTCAGAAACGTGAAAACTCCATTTTAAGCTGATCTTTGGATGACTGCCACCGGAGTTCTGAAACTCGGATGACTACGTTTGACATCTCGTTGGATAAGCAGACTAGTCGAGAACAAATTGACTGTATCCGCCATCAAAAACGCCAAGATTTACCCCCTCTTCAAGATGGGCGCCCTCAGGCTAGAGGCGCGCTTTTCCTGAAAAGAGCAAATTTCTCACATTTGGAAATTTAGGAATTTCAACTTCTGTCGTTATTTGCCGGAGCTGTGGGTCTCGAAAAGCTTTGCTGGATAGCTCGACGGATAGCCAGACTAATTCTGAAGAGATTGACTGGATGCTTGAACATTTTAAACAAGATCTTGACCTTCATCAAGCTGGGCGCCCTTGGGCTATACTTGCACTTTCTGACTTTTCCTTTGAAAAATCTTCATAAATTGATCACTAAAAACTCCGTTTCGATCACTGAAATGACCGTGTGCAATGTGAAATGCCGTGTGAGATTCCTCTATCGTGAAAAGCTCCATTCTGAGTCTCTGCTTCAGGTTCTGTTCAATAAAACTGACTTTGACTGACAAACTATTGACAAAAACTCCATGCTTGATATTGCCCAAAACTATATTCTACATCATTTTAGCAAAATTTAGACTTTTAATGCAAAATGCCTTGATGAAGCAAAAATTTGATTTGGGTACAACAGATAGCAAGGTCCAAGTTAATGACAAAGGGTGTGGAGAATATGACATGAAAGGTTCCTTCTATGTGGGACAACTTCCATCTTCACCTAGAACATATGGTAAACCCTTTGACCAATCCAAAGAACATCTACAATTGTTGTCAAATATGAACCCATGATATTCTCACATTGGAGAGAACTAAATAAAGAAGTCATTGAAGAGGATATATCCACATGGTTATACAAATAAGATGAAGGAAAAGCTACCTTACCAGCTAGAAAATATACAAAGGGCTTTCATAACATCAATAATAAGGGATACAAAGTTCAAGGTGGCCTTGGACTTAATGAAAAATGAATAAAATAACCCACATTTTTGGAAAAGAGACAATAACATCAAGGACTTGGGTATGCGACATTGAAAATTATCTTTAGACTTTAAGTGCACCCCTAGTGAGCTAGCCAAAAAAATCTTGTGGTTGAAACTACTAACAATGGTACCATTAATGACTCTTTCATCTACATCACCAACCTACTACAAGACATTTCCTTTTATACTTTATCATTCATATCATTCATATCCACATCACAAACCAACAATATTCCACCTATTTATGTGCAACTCATCTATTGGGACCATCAAGAACCACTAGTTCTAGACACATTCCAAAATTATGAAGTCATTGCAAAACTTATGGGCCTTTGAGACACCATACCATTCAGAGATCACAAAGAAGGCTTTCTTATAGAACTTGATGTTAAATCCTACTTTGGGGAGAGAATAAAATCCTTCAGTTGCAAAAATGATAAAATAAAAATAATAAAACATTCCCCTAGTGAAAACCACAATGTGGCACTATTAGATCAAGAAAAAGTAATTTAATAAAGGACCTGTATGAAGGTGAAAACCTCTTTGAGGTGCACAAGGATGGAGGATTTGACCTTCGTACAATTTATAGTATCAAGAGAGATCCCTAGTACTGGTTGAATAATCTCAAGTAATAAACATTAGCACAACAAAGATTCCTAAGATCACATTCTTTGCCACATCATTGACACCTCAAGAGAAGAAGGAATTCATAACATTCCTTGAAATATGAAACATCATCTTTTCTTGGTCTTACATAAACATGCCTTGACTAGAATATACCTCCTTGGTATTCCATCACTTTACAGTTTTTTCCAAATACTAAAGTAGTGAAACAAAAAATTTATAAGATAAATCATTAGATTGCACTATTGGTCAAAGTTGAGCTTCAAAAGCTGCTAGATGTTGGATTCATCCAACCTATTTACTATTCAAAATGGGTATCCAATATTGTACTTGTTGCTAAACCCACTGGGGGCATCTGCATATGCACTAATTTCAAATATTTGAAAGATAACTTTCCACTACCTAACATAGACATCATCATGGATTTGACAACAGGTTATGAGATTATTTCTCTCATGATGGTTTCTCAAGATATAACCAGATTCGTGTTGCACTTGAAGATCAACACTTGAATTCTTTCACATTTCCTTGGGGTACATACTATTGGAACATAATGCCTTTTGGTCTGAAGAATGTTGGAGAAACTATCAAAGAACAATGCTAATAACATTCTATTACTTATTCCATAGCATAATAGAAGAATATGAAGATGACCTACTAGGAGAATAAATCACAATAGGACATTTGAATGTTCTCGAGAAAATATTTGGGAGATCAGAAAATTACCAAGTGAGGCTAAATCCTAAGAAATGCATCTTTGGTATCACTTCAATAAAACTATTGGGATACCATGTTTCTCATAGAGGTATTAAAGTTGACCATGCAAAAGTGAAAGCAATAATTCATATGCCTCCACCAACCAAACTTAAACAACTATGCAAACTCAAGGGAAAACTATAGTCAATTCAACAACTCATCACCCAACTAGTAGATAAGTGGCATCCATTCTCTCATCTCCTACACAAGAATGTCACATTCAAATGGGATGAGAAATATCAACAATCTTTCCAACAATTGAAATATTGTCTTTCTTCACCATTAGTGTCGATGCCACCAATCCAAGTAAAATTGTTGATATTATACATCTCAACCACAATAGTAACACTAGGATCTCTTCTTGCACAACATGATGATGTCGAGAAAGAGAGAAATCTACTACATTAGCAGGACATTGGTAGGATATATAAGCTTAAATACACACCAATAGAATGATCATGTTTAGTTATCATCTTTGCATCTATAATGTCCCCTCCTGGTTCGCCTAAGAGATTTCGCCTTTTAGTCTTCTAACTTAAGATATTCAGTAGATTCAAAGTTAATAATTTTAATGCTAAATTCTCAATCCTATTAAGATATCCTTCCAAGGGTAATAAGTGGTTGATTATTAGACCAGATATATATATAAATATATAATGTTGTGAATGATTTGTTGTGAAGTATGTAGATTACTCATAAATCGTTCCCCTTAACATGTATTTTAATCTATAAATCTGTATAGTGCGGTTCAATTCTCTATATATATGTATCTCTCTATTCAAAGGTCTTGTGAGTATATGTAACAAGATATCCCTGCTACATAAATTAGGGTGAAGATATCCTTGCTAATTAATGATACGTCTCGACAGAGAGAACATAAAAAATGTCGACTGAAAGGAACAAATGTCTATAATATTATCACTGACTCATAATATTACAGATGCCTATAACAATTATAACATTATCACTAACATAATATTATTGATGCCTATATTAATTATGATATTATCACTGACTTATAGTGATATTTTAGATTATTTTATTTTGGGTAATATTTTATATTTTAACACAATAAATTGGCAATATATGTATTCCACATTAATATGTATTATAATGATTATAATATTTTTAGTATTCATATTTTAATACCTATAATGCAATAATTATAATTATAATAGTCTTTGACAATTATAATTATAATGATATCAATTAGTTAATATCTTTAATTATGCCTTTTATTATCGTATGGTCACGTTCCAAGGGCATGAAAGCATCATAGAAGCTCCAACACTACATGCTTAATCACCAAACAAAGCACATTTAAAAATTTAATCCACTAAAATATCTCCTATCTAAAGCACCACTCACCAGTTGAATGGATAAACATGGGTTAGATATTGAGTTAAATTGACATAGAATATGTGGACCATAAAGCCATCAAAGGACAAGTCATTGTAGACTAGCTAGAAAAAGCACCTATATATGATGATAATCTACTCATTTTATATTTCCCATAGAAAACAATCATCAACTTCACTCAAATGAATCAATATAAATTTTATTTTGATGGATCCTATAGACAACATGGTTCAGGGTCAAGCATCCTCTTTATCATTCCTCGAGGAGATTGTATCCCCAAGGAATATCAACTAGAAATTCCATGCACCAACAACATCATTGAATATGAAGCATTAACAACAAGTCATAATGGAAATTCAATGGCACATAAAAGGGTAAAAGCACAAAATTGAGTCACACTTTCAGTCAACTAAATAGTTTTGAGCAAATCAATTTCACCCTAAACAGTTTCAACCAAAACATTTTTGCCTAAAACTACATGGCCTATATGTGGCACATACAGTTTCGGGCAAAACACTTTCACCTGAAACCATACAATAAAAAAAATTCCTTTATAATTTTCATTTCCACCTTAATTTACATGTAATTTTTTTATCAAAACATTTTTGACCAAAAGTCTTTCAACCAAAAATATTTCGGTCGAAACCATTTATTTGGCATCCTTGTTGGAAGCCGCCTCATTTTGTTTAGAATTTTCAAAAAAAATCCACTTGAACATAATATTTCTTCAGTCATAAGGATTTTTTTCAAAAAACTAATTTAAATACCCTTTTGTAGAGCTTGGAGTCAAGAATCCACATATATATATTTTTTGATATTTTGATTAGCTATAATATGTCTTTTTTAAATGATGCAAGTAGGTTGTTATAATAAAAAATGAGGTTGATTAGAAATTTTAAAAAATATTAAAACATATTAAAATATTTTTTTTAAAAATGGTACATTAGAGGAGAGAATCCTATATCCAAAAGGGTATAACTTATCTTTGAAAATGATAAAACAATAGACAAAATTTGACGTTAAGTGAAAGCAACCAAATTCTAGTAAGTCTGACTTTAAAACGTTTTAATGAGGAAAATATACATTATAATTTTTTTCTTTCCATGCACTAGATATTGAAATTATCTATTTAGGGAAAAAAATCAAGGAAAAATAAAATAGTTTTCTCTTTTTTGTGGCGTCAACTTGATGTCACTTTTTCCTAAAGTTTTCAACAATTCAAAATTTTCTCTTAACTTTATTAAAAAATATCAAAATAGTCTTTTAAAAAATAAAAAATTACAAGCATAAACTTCATCAAGAGTTCTACATTTCATTAGTTTACATCATTTTGAAATTCAAAACATAAAGACCACTTTTATGCAACCGAAGTTGAATTTTTTTATTTGTGTTGCTTGATTCCTTTATAAAAGTGTGGCATAGGTTTGTGCTTTTACCCAAAAGAACTTCAATTCTATGGAGATTCACAACTGATTATAAACCAAGTCAATGATGAATACCAAACAAAAGATGATAAATTTACTACCCTACAAGAGGATGATTGATAGCTTCAAGAAATACTTATCCATTATTTATTTTGATAACGTACCAAGATTGAACAACAAAGTTGTTGATGTTACAGGTACCATTGGATCTCTCTTAGACATGCCTCATAAGAGCCAACATTGTGAATTTCTAGTTGAGCAACTTTTAATTCCAACTTTCGATGTCCCTAATTCATAACTTATGTATGAAATTATTGGTCTTGATTCCACATGGTATCACAATATTTACAATTACCTCCATAATAATACCCTTCCACCCAACCTAACCAGCAACTAAAATAAAGCATTCATGTTACACCCCGATTGTATAGCTACTACTTATTAGTACTGCATAGGGTTAAGTGATTGCAAAGAGAATTTAGAAGATGAATAAAATGTGTTGCTCCTTGTTATCAATATGAGTGTTTTCACATTTGATGATTGTTTCATTTAATGTTACTTCAATTGATGTTATCCTTGGTGAAATATTGCATTTGTGAGAATAGAAGGTTAATGAATTGTGAATATTCTAACTTCTGAGATGTTTATGTATACTGCTTATGTTATGAACATTTGACTGTCATGAGCTTATGTCAGTGGATGCAGGTATGTGAACCATTCCTCTAGGAAGAGGGGAAGTATCACTCGGGAGAGGATCTTGGTCGGGTAACCGATAAAGTGAACTATCTAAGCATACACACGCGTCACCTTAGATTGAGTGAACTGAGTTAGTTAGTGTGGGTTATAGGTAAGTCATTCTTAGCTTGTCTGTTTGCATTAGGAGTCTTGTCTACTTCTGTGCATTTATGAGTGATGTTTATCTTTGTACATGTCTTGTGATATTACAATCATATGGATAGAAGGGATGTAGGTGAAAGTATGTTTATACGTATGCACATACATGTCAGGAAGATCTATCGACACGTATATGCATATGTATAGAGATACCACACATACACACCTATCAATATGATGGTAACGTAAATGGATGTAAGTGAATCGAAAGTGGACATATATACATATATATAGTATATACATGTATCCATATGTATATGCATATCGATACAATTGTACGTTGGCTAATGGAAATGCTCATATGGATGCATCGATATGGTATACCTAAACATACGTGTACATAGAGGGATATATAGGTATATATATGTATATATGCACACATCCTGTATTATGTGGATATTAATAATATTATTATTATTGTCTTCTGCATATATATATATATATATATATATATATCATATGTTCATATGTATGTATAGGTAATTATATATATATATATAATAGTTATATTAAAACATATATTTATATACATATATACTTGGGTATTTAAATATATATATATATATGTTTATTATTTTTAGAAACTATAATTATATATATAATAAAATATATAATATTCATCATTTGAACTTTGGGAATTGAATTATTTCCTAAACCGATTAAATCTTCATCATTTGAACTTTGAAGATGATTTTTTTTCTAAATCGACATCATTAAACTTTGGAATTGAAATATTCATAATTGATATGTTTTATTAAACCTTGGAAGATCAAAATAAATAGAAATGACTTCAATCGTGTTTGGACTATGGCTAAATATTTGAAATTGAATCAACTGTGGTGCTTGAGGAAATTGTGTCACCTATAAGTGAAACATGGGAATAAAACCACGAAGGTGTTCAAATATTTTGACCAAGTCAAAATCTAAGGCAAGAATAAATCCAATGCAGTAAAGAAATCTTGTCAACACAAGCCCGAAAAATAGGCTATGTGTTCATGAATTACAAATTAATTTTTCTCTTATTTATGAAAGACCCGCCATTTTATGAGTTTGGTGCCACCTCTGTGAACAAATTTTGTAGGTGTTGATTTGTAGTTTTCTCCATGTGCTTTAGGAATTAGTCTTCTCAATGTTGGAAAAATTAGAGGTCGACTCACCCTGTTATTTGTTGAGTATGGAATGAAATTGGAGCCACCTTCAAGTTGGAATGTTTCAAACAACAGTGGTGGAAAACCACATGCCATGGTTGTAGGAAATTAGGGAGGTTGGGCTCACTATAAATAGTCACCCAACACTCCTAATTTGCACCCATTCGTACTTACTCATTTTCATTTCATTTACTCACAACTTTTCATTATTTCTTCATCAGCCTGTGTTAATTGTTATATGTGTATTATCTTGTGATCTTATATGTTCAGTTTGCAATTATTGATTGAACAATATAAGCAACATTCATCATAATTTTGTGTGACCATAGTTTTTAGATAGTTTTCACATTTCTATGAGTTATTTTATCTTGGAGGGAAACGTATTCTACCCAAGGAATACGTCATTTATGTTACTATTTTTTAAGAGTGGGAAAGAGGGAATTTTGTGAGGAGTTATCATCTTTTGAGAAACTAGAAACTGGATTGAGCTAGAAGTAAAGGCAATTCTAACTTCAATTTGGGAAAATCATTTACAGGCATGGGATATTCTTCTACTATTCTTTTACAAAGATTACTACATTGTTTGAAAAGTTTTTACTGTTTGTGCATAGGAAGTATAAATGTTTTTTTTTTTAAAAAGGGAGATGAAGCATTCTAGCTATGTTTTACATGTTTATAAAGATCTCCATAATAGGATAATGTTGTTCATTTTAGATATTATCTATTAGGCTTGATTGAATGCAAGAGTCACTTGAGGTACACTAGCTAAGTTATTAAGTTGGCTAGGAAAGCTTGTGTTACTCCTAGGATAGATAATCTTGTAAGGGATGGGCTTGTGGACTTACTTGTTATTTATATTCATTTCAAGTAGACTAGAATGTTGTAGGTTAGTCTAGGATGATAGATTATCCAGTGAAGGACCATGCCTTTGCATAGTGTAAGATAGCCTTAAGTCAAATCGGCCCTAAGTAGTATTTATGATAGATGACTTCATTCAAAGTACTGAATGAGAACACTTTGGCCAAAGTAGTACAATGTACAACATCCACTTGGACTATGTGATGCTTGAGACTACACTGTTAGTTCACCGTGATCCATTAGTACATGCTAGTTCGAGATTGTGGGATTACAAGGATCTAGTTATGTAGGACACAACACTATGCTCAGTTGGTTGTCAGTATCAGTTACTCTACCAATCTCTTCGTCGAAGGGAAGGGCCATCTATCGAATGATAGATGTGCAATGGACCACATTGAGAGTCTGTGCTTGGCGGAAAAGTGCTTGAGTGATGCTTCTCCTCCATAGCATAAGACAAATGAACCAATATTTGAAAGGAAAGGAACCTGGACCATCTTACTACTATTTTTTGGAAAGCTCCATGAGCTATGTATGTACTTGTATGTTTTCTTACTTTGATGTATATTTGAAAATAAAAAGGAATACTTGATGAATTATGTTGCATCTTATTTGGAAATTATCAATAAAAGAAAAGAAAAAATTTATTGCATTGGCTTTATTACTTGTTACCATTACATGTTTGGTGTAAAATTAAGAAAAATTTAATATGAAAGGGTTAGTCTGTTACAATTCATTTTTCATTCATCATGTTTTGTTACCCTTTTGATACATTATATCAAAAAAGTCTTAATGGTACCCTCCTTACATGTCTTAACTCAGAAGAATCTAAAATTGTCCTAAATGAGGTTCACGAGGGTGTTTCCAAGGTACATTCTAGTGGTCCTACCCTTGCTAAGATTTTTTTGAGAACAAGATACTACTGGCCAACTATGGATCAAGATGCATATCATTTTGCTAAGAAATACCTTAAATGTCAACAACATGAAGATTGATTCATGCACCATCTCAAGAGTTACAAGCTATAGCTAAGTTCCTTGTCCCTTCTCAGAATGGGGACTCAACCTCATAGGAAAAATCCATCCCACCCCATCTAATGGTCATCAATTCATCATCAACACCATTGAGTATTTCACAAAATGGATATAAGTCATTCCATTAACTTACATCACCAACAACTTGTCTTTGGGCTTCATTCACGGGTTCGGGGTTTCTCCTTCCTCCGCTGGGGAAGCTACCATGATAAATCATATTGAGAATACTACTAGACCGGTTTCTGTCTCTACTGATGGTGCTTTGTTTCCCACCTCTGATTGCTCTCCGGTTATTTCCACACCTATTCAGGCGAACTCTGATGTTACCTCCCGGGTTGCGGATTTTCATCCTCAGGAAATTAATGGGCTGGCTTGGCAGGCTAAGGCAGCACAAGTTGAAGAAGGCTGGACTACTGTTACTGGAAAAAAATCTAAACCCTCTGGGCCTTCTTTCGATATGACTCTTCGCTCCAACAAATGAAACTCTAATTGTAAAACTTAATGGTGTTTGTTTGTGAGCTGGTTTTTTTGTTGACTGCAGGCTGTCTTTTCTGCAGTCTAGTTTTTTTGGCTTGTTTAAGCTGTTTGGCTTTTGGTTGTAATGGGTTTGGATCCCATCAAAATCTGTTTTCCCCAATTTCAAAACTTACATCACCAACAAACAAATAGCTAAATTTATCCTTAATTACATTATTTTCCAGTGTGATGTTCCCAATTCCATTGTCATAAATAATGTTAAACCATTTAAAAACCAATACATTTGTATCCTTTGGAACCAATTCCATATCCAACACCACTTTTCCACTCCATATTACCCATAAGACAATGGCTAAGCTGAGGATTCTAATAAAACTATAATGAAAATCCTTAAGAAAAATTCAATAAAGTTGGTTGTGACTGGAATATTCAACTCAACCATTCCTTATGGGCCTACCATATCAACATTCATACACCTACAAGTGCCACTCCATACTCGCCAGTCATTGACACTAAAGCCATTTTTCGTATCGAGTTCAAACTCTTTTCTCTAAGAATATATGTACATCTCATTGACAGTGAAGAGTACTAAGTATTCAAACTACACAAGCTTGAGTTACTAGATGAAAGGAATCTCAGTGCACTAAATCATTTCCAAGCTTATCAAAACCACCTTCATCATAGCTACAACAAGAGAATCAAGACTCAAATATTTGAAACTGGTGACCTAGTCTTGGAAGAAAATGAAAAGAATCAACAAGACTATAGGACAATAAAGGTAAATTTGAACCTAACTAGTTGAGATCTTTTATCATCACAACAATTTATGGATCAAAAGCCTACCAACTTTAAACATTTGAATGTGAGCCTCTAGAATATCCCATCAATAAAAACCATCTCAATAAGTTTTATGCTTGACTCTCTGGGTATACTAACTAAAAAAACTCAAAAAAAAAAGTAAAGAGAAATAATCCATCCTATGGTGAAAACCAATTCAATGGCACCTTGGATAAGTACCATGATGAAAACCTATTTACAAGTTCCATGTGTAGCAAAAACTCAAAAAATATCAAAAAAATAAAGAAAATTAAAAAGTAAAGAGAAATAATTTATCCTATGGTGAAAACCACTTTAGTGGTGCCTTGGATAAGTCCATGGTGAAAACTTGTTTATAGGCACCATGTGTAGAAAGCACCATCTACCATCTATCAAGTTATTTTCCATTCCACCCATAATAAAAGTAAACCTCCCACCCACATGCGTTTACTTACCATATTCTATTTATCCACTTATCATGGCTTGATAATATCAATATCTATCACAATCCATCCCATCTAATACCATAATAAAATTTTGGTCCACCCATCCCATAATAAATGATCTTGTACCTAACTAAGGGCATGTTACTCGACCTATTCATTGGATTGGATCCTCATTTATGTCTTGAGAGGAAAACTCACACTACTAAACTCATAATGAATGACCATACGCAACACTCTCCATCCCATCCATAATAAACCATTGTTTCCTAGACTTGACACTCAAGAAAAATCAAACTACACATCATAGAAAAAACATTGATCTTTCATGAAAACCGCCAGATAATACCATTGTTGAATCAACCTGTTGCCTACATACATATTACCTAATCATTCAATTCATCATCCCAATCCATGCCTTAATAGATGTATCCTTCCTACAACAAGCACATTCCAGTATTAACATACCCCCTTTGGTAAGAAATATGATGGATGTTGAATTTTTTTATCAGTTGTCCTTTTTTATTTTTTCACCTTCCAATGCTTACTCGAAGCCACTTTGATCTTTCAATATCTTGGTGTGTCTAAAGGAGCATAGAATGGGGCATGGAATTTTTTCGTATGTTGTTTTTATGGAATTTCTTGTAATATTACCATGTAGAATGCTTACCTTATGTGTGTTGAGATAGCTTCTTGCATAAACAAACATCCTTTTCTATTAGGTCATTCATACATTTTGTGTACTAGGATTATCATGCTCTAGGTCTTACTCTCTCACATAGATCCAACAGGGTTAAAGTATGTATGGTATGAATAAGGACAACCCTTTTGTTTGCAGAGCCAAAGTCCATGCAAGGGATACAACGTCACCTTAATTACTCATACCTTAGTGCATAATATCCATTTTTTATATCAAAATAAGGATTGCTCTTTACATTTTTGAAAGCATAACTAAAGAAAATCACCTTTCCATTCCATTATCACTTCCATCCCATATTCACTATCCACCCATTACCTAGTTATAGCTTTCACTATTCGATATTGATCAACAAAACTCATCTTTTTTTCATTATTCTACATTATACCTCATTTCTTCTATCATACTAACTCATCCCCATACCATCCTAATAATAATTCCATTTATGTATCATGACACAAAAATATAATCACCATAAATATCATGTTGCATCCACATATTTCCTACATATGCAATCATCAATATAGATCATTATATCATATCCATCACATTTTCTACATAAATAATCATTATCATAAGTCATCATCAAATATCATCATAACAATATCAAAACCATAGCATATGCATTATAATCAAACATGATTACATCAAAAACCATATCATATCCATCATATATGTCATATTTTATGCATCCATAATCATAATCACATTTTATCCATGGCATAAATTATAACATCATAAGCACATTATATCTATGGCATAAATCATAACATCATACCATCATACATACTCATCATATGCATGCATCATCATCATAAAAATCAAAGTCGTCACAACAAAATCTCATCTCATCTTATATATATATATATATATCTATATATATATTGTGTCAAAACATCAAAAATAATGTTTGTGCATGGGCTACATGAGCCATAAATATATGGTTTCACAGTAAAAAAATAATCTATAATGATTGATAGACTTAACAAAAGTAATCTGTAGCAGCATTAAAGGAGGCAGCCATGAATGAGAAAATGCATATATACAAAGCATGAGTCACTTTTGATGAGTAGTCAAGCCTTCAAGGAATAGATCACATGATGACAACTATGTATTCCAACATAAAAGGAGCAAAATACATAGAGTTTGGAACATCAAACCCTTATAGGGTTATTATGGAAGCCTTCATAGTCATATAAAATGAATGGTAGTCATGAAGTATCAAAGTAGTTCAAATGCAAAATGAAAGGACATCAAGGCCAGTTTTTATATATCACTATCCAGATGAATGCACTTGAAATTATGTATGATAACATAATGAGGTGAGCATCAAGAATAGTTACAGGCATTCACTTTTTATGGAAACAACAAAAAGAGAATGTGATTTCCTCTTTTTCATCATTCTCAAAGGGGTTTCAAGATAGCAATATGGCGTGAAACTGATCAAACAATCATTGTTGGCATACAAGAATGATGAGTATTCACAACAGTGCTTAGAGCATAATGGGCTGCAATTAGCAAAGTAGATCACAAAAGCTACAGTCCACAGAAGACCGAAATGGAGCATCATCATAAGGAAAAGTCATGTATGTGCAATGTGTATTTTGCAAGAGTTAATAAAATGCAAGGAATAGTCCTAGAAAGGGAGGCTTCAAGATATACTACAGGAGCAAGTTTTGATATAATTGAATCATACCTTGTGACTGTGGAAATAAGTATATGAAGAGTTGTCCTGATAAACTCTTCCACTTTTTACAAAAGTATTTTTCTATAGTTCTGGGTTAAGAGAAATCTACTTTACAGAGGAAATAGATGAATGTGGAATGAATCTCAACTAGTATGAAATAAAGCTTGTGAAGCTCGCAGCCTGCAAGTCATAATATTATACCCAGAATGTCATGAGGTCCACAGCCTTTAATGGCATAAACATACAGAAATTTCTGGGTAGGCCTATGAGAGTTTTGAAGTAAATACAGAATGGAGACAAAGTAAGCATGGTCAGGGTTATACAGAGATAGATGAACTCCAGTACAAGGCTTGCAGCCTGGAAGGAGCAGTTTGCAAATATCCAGATGGGGTTTCAATAAGAAAAATATAGATTCCTTAGGGTTTGTTTTAGAAATGCAAGAAATGTTGTAGAAGACTATCATGGGTCGAGCCCAAGAGTGCAAGAAATATTGTGCTTTCATAGCTTCCTTTTTTTTTCTCGAGTTCAAACACGAGAAAAGTGAAAATACAGTGAGCTTGCAAATACCCAGATGGAGAATGGTCACGACCTGTTAGCACAAGGAGGAGTTTGAAATGATTTTCATTTTTGTTCTACAAAATGCTTTATCTTAATTCAAGAATGACAAATATACCAGAAGGCAAATCATTATTTTCTATGGCGACTGAAACACGTAATAATTTGTCTTCTCTTAATCAAAATTAATAGTGGCGACCAGTATACATTTGAATGCCTTAACAAATGTAAAAGAAAATCTCCATTTTATAGCTTCAAAATGAAAAAGAAGATTACAGATTTCTGTTGAAGAAGCATTTACCTTATGTTTTTCAGTCGTCTCCCTCAAAAAATCATTCAAAAGACAGCATGAAATGTGGTATTTCAAGTCTTTCATGGTGGCCAGAGGCAGTGAATGGATATCAATAGAGAATGGGAAACAAAAATACATTAGTAAAAGGAGAAGGTCGCGGCTGAAAGCCAAATGTAATGCTTCAAAATAGTAAGAAATGACCATTCTTGTGAAAGGATCAGATTTACCACGCATTTTCTGTTGAAATCCCTCAGAAAATATCTAAAGAATGTGCAGGTCGAGCTTCAAAGCCCAGCAGCATGACAGCCAGCTTCTTCATGAAGCTTCTCTCCAAAAAGTCAAAGAGAAAATGATAACAAGTGATTATGGTTTGATTACTTTTGTCTGCCCTAATTCGACCAAGGGTGACTGTTCTTTTTGCTAATGATTTTAATGAATCATTTCATTTTATCATCACCATGGTCTTCACTCTTGAGGTCAATCGACCTAATAATGCATAAGGGGCCCGTGAGTTTTGAGGCTGACTTCAAAGTAATACTTTGATTTTAGAATATTGCAATTTTGCATGTAATGAAAGGTGATATTATCAGTTGTCTAAATATTAAAATAATCATTTGATGATTCCCTTTAACATTTAATCAAATGAATGCCTTCTCTAATCCATGCAAGATGGCAAGTGAAAGCTAACTAGAGGACTTAATCATGCAAGTTATGGAGTTTATTGACACTTTTCTCTAGTTTTACATCAGTTTACGAAATATCTTGATCATGTGCATGGAGAGGTGGAGTTTTCTAGACACTAAGATCAGTTTGCTTCAATTTTGGGCCATTTTTATGACTTTTGCTCGTGAGAGCATATTGTGGAGATATTTTTTGACTTTAGATCTCTTTTAGTTCTTTTTTCATGCATTCTGGAGCCAATTTGAGTTGTAGTTCAGTTGTACACATTGTGACTGCAAGTTTGAGGCTGAGTTCACTCACTTTTGCATGAGTTTGAGCTCTTCTTTTCCAGATCTTTATTTTGCTCAGGATTTTCCTTGGAATTATCATTTTTCTATACTGAAATTGACTTTCAGTTCACTTTGGAGCTGCATCTCATTGTATATATTGGAAAAAGTTTATCTTTTTCCTCTAGTTCTTATTTTTCAGCCTTTGCATTCTACAAAGTGAATTATCATGTAACTCAAATTTTTAGATTTACACTTCAATTTGTGTCATATATGTAAAGATTCCTTTTATTTCAGTGAAATCAAAAGTCTACCTTGTCATTATGTTGTTTTTTATGAATGATTTGATGAAGTTTTACTGTGTTTAATATTAGAACCTTTAAAATTTTGTCTCATTTGTATTTACATGCATTAAAGATAGTGAAAATCACATGTCCAGGGTTGTGCAATAGAATAATCTATTCTTCTTTGCTGAGAAAACCCTGTTTTCCTTCAAAGGTGGTTTATTCAAGCCTTCCTTAGAATCATTTTTGTAGTCAAACTGTTAAAATTGACCTATGTGGATTGTTTTTCTAAAGTTTATTGTGAATCATAGTTGCAAGTCTTTGTCAATTAGGTGAATCACCATTAATTTACAGTTTTACGTGCATTTTTACATACTTCTATCCCTTTTCCAGCACAAGTTACTTAGTTTTTTAATTAAGAATCATATAGGAACCTGCCTAGAATCTGGAGGTCTATCTTCACCATAGGAATACCCATAGCCTAAATATAGTTCCCATGTTTCAACAGATTGTTGAATTTAATCATTCAAGTGCTCGGGTGCAATCTGATTGACAATAGTAATAATTCACATGAATCATCATTATTATACCAAATATTACCAATTACTCACCTCATTATCCGCTTAAGTCAAAAAAATTCTTAAGCTTCCATTGAATACTTTGTCCGCATTAAAAATCCACAAAATTGTGTATAATCCTTTTTCCTTGTCCTGGCACCTTGCCGCAAAGGAGAAAGATGGGAGTAAAAGGAAAGGAAAAGTGATATTCCTTAGAGAAGTTACTTGAGGATCAACCTTCAACATATATTTTTTTGTTGTGGGATGGTTAGAAATTTTACAAAAAAATTTGGGGCGTCATCTGGAGCTTGTTGAAGAATTCGTCCAAAATTACTCAAAAGGCTCCACCATAGCATATGGAAGAGATTTTAAGGAAAATCTCAAACTTATTACTCAAGTTTATGGAATTTTTGTTGAAGGAATTGATTTGCATGGTGAGAAATTAACTTACCAAGAAATTCTAGAAAATTTCTCTAAAGAAGGGGAAAACCTTCACTAGCTAATAGCCAATAATAAGGGTGAAAATAAGAGCATCAATTGGTATACAATCTTGTGGAAGTTAGTCATAGCTTAGATGATGAAGTATTTCAACTGTGAGGGATAATTCAATATAGTTATGGGTCCAACATTTAGAATGTTGACCCACTTACACCATGATGCAAAAAACAACCCTTAAGAGTAAATTCACCCTTTCATTTATAAGGGCATTTGAAAAGTGTGATAAAAAATATATAAAAATGGAATTGGACCCTTAAAACATCATGGTCTAATTATGTTATATTTCAAGTATCAAATTTTTAAAAATTAGAAGACAAATAAGAAGTGGACAAGGTTTCTGCAAACCTTTGAGAACATAGTGTAAGCATTAGAAATTGGGGAACCTTCTAGAGCTACCCCTATAGAGGTTTCTCAAGATTCAAATAATTATACTGAAAAATTCAGCATCCCTCAAGTAGTTAAGAAGGCTCTAAAACCCCAATTCATCCACCCACAAAGGAACAATTGTAAAAACAACCAACTAGGAAAACCCTAGTTATTAAGAACAAATAGAAATAATCTCCTTGGGCGATGAGGAAGAAAACAAGGCAACAAGGAGAAAAGGGAACCAGGGTCAAGGAAGAATCAAGTAACTAGCCTCCTCCCCTTCAGAGGAACAAGCATTGGAACTCTGAGCCAAATCATGGTGCAAGATAACTCACATAACAAAATAATATTGCAAATCAAACCCTAGGTGAAGCCTCTGTTATAGAAACTTTAGATGAGCATGACTCCCCAATTAATGAGATACCAACACAAGAGGATAACCTATTTTTTGAGGATACAACAATGGTTGAGTGAGAAATAGAAGTAGAGTCCCCTCTACATTGTGGTCAAATGAAAGGAAAAATCCTTATTATAACTTCACTAGAGGAAGAATAGAGGATTCTAAAGGAAACACGATTTGCGCTTTAGTTGTCCAAAGTGGAATAGATAGTTCTTAAATAAAAGTAAGAAATAAAAAAATTGAAAATAATGCTAGTAGAAAAAGATAGCGATATTTTGTATCTAAAAGACCAACTAGAGCAACCATAGGAAATATTTAATGAAAATCCTAAAAATATTAAAATAATGTTTTTGACTAGATAAGCAGGGAAAGGCCCTAATCCCATGGTTACAACAGAGAAAAAAAAAAAAAAAAACAGAGAGGTGGGAAACAACACCACCATCAAACCAAAAAATAGCAACAGTAATAGCACGCAGGCCCACATTTAAAGTAGTAACCATAGTCCAACTAGTACTACTCAAAAATAGTAAGTTTTTACCAGCATACTTAGTTCTATGTAAACCATTAATTAAATCGACAGTGTCCTAGGTGGTGTTCCACCATAACATAGAGATAATAAAACAACAGTTTGAGATGTTAAAACAAAAAGACAAAAAACTCATCATCAACAGCAGAGTAGCAGCAACAAACCATTAACTGGCTTTCTTCAATAGGTCCCCATACTTTCCCATGAGAGCAACATATTCTCTCCAGTTAGGTCCCTCTATTTCATCCAACATCTTCAGGGTATCATGTTTCCCCTGTTTCTTTATTTCCTAGTAATTTTTGTTTCCCCGGAAGCAGCTCCCAGCATCGCCCTCCTCATCAATCTGTTAGTTACTTTCATGAGAGTAACTAACACCTTCTCCATATCTTCAAATTGTACCTGTAGAAATGTTAGTCTACTCTTTAAAAAATCATTGTTTAATTCCTCAATTTTGTTCTCCATACCCAAATCCCCAACATCCTGGCCCAAATCCCCATCCTCCTGAACATTTTCAACCTCATTTTTATCCTCAAAAGGCACAATTTTCTCATCCTCTTCCTCATATTTATCCTCCTCTAAACCATCTTCCCCCATCTCATAAGTAGTGTCCTCAAAGTCCATGTCCTCAGATTCTTCTTCCTTCTGGGCTTCAAACTTTTCATACCCCAGGTCCTCCTCCTCACTCACAGTCATTTTTTGTTTTCCTTTTTTATCCTTCGAAGCAGCTTTAGCCAGGCGTGTCGACCTTCTCCCCCCACTACCATCACTCCCCTACCCTTGTAAAGTTTCCTTTACCTCCTCATTTTGATTCCCTTCCTCTATGATATTAATTACATCCCTAGGATTTATATCTCATCTAGGTTTCTTAGCCTTTGGGAGTTCCAGTAGCAAAGGTGAATGTTTCCTTTTCTCAGGCGTGGCCTAAGGAGCTCTATCTCAAAAAAAAAATTCCTCACTCTTCTACAACAACGAAGTTGAGGGGTTTGACACATTGGCCATAGGAGAATTACTTTTAGCAGGGATAAGCACTCATCTAGTAGCAATTGCAGGAGGCTGGCGAGGGATAGGTTCCTTGGCCGAAATTTCAGCAGCAATAGGTTTTTCCTCATCGAGTTGTTCCTCATTATCTTCTTCAAAATGATCAGGGTTCTCATCTCTACCAGCTAAGGGGTTGCCATGAGGATTCAAAGCTAGCACATACTTATATAGGGTAAGCATTAGACCTTGGTGAAGGGAGGACTGGCTCCTTTCTCAATATTAAGCTGTACGGAGGACAACAAATAGAAAGGAAAACTGATTCTCTCACCATGTTGAATGTGGTTTGGTAGAGGGAAATGGTACACATGTACCAACATATACCTACCCTCAAGAGTAAAGTATCTCATTACAAAAAAGATAACTAAAGCAAAGGGAGGAGGGAGTTCCAATCTTGCATACCCGTTCTAAAATCTTTTGATATTCTCCCCTTCATGCAAGAAACTGTCGAAAAACCTCTGATAGTTCGCCCCACTTTTCTTTGCAACTTTAAGCCCATTATTCTGTAGACCCGTAGCTTTGGCAATGAATCTACTAGTAACCTCGAACTTCACTGCACCAATGGTGACATAGCCCTTCCTCCAGGAGTTTGTAAACTTAGCCGTTAGGTTCTCATTGTATCCTTTCAAGGATTGGAAGAACGGGACCATACTAGCATTCTCAAACATTCTCTATAAATCCACATTCTGTTTCAGGGGTTGACAATTTGAAGGCTCTGTTCTCTTCCTAGGTCCTCCCATTTTTCTCCTCTACAAATTCTTTTGCTGGTACAGGCTTTTCTTCATAATCACCCACATTGTTTGCTTCTTTCCAGTAATACAACAAACACTCTTACACCAAATAACACACAGAGCCAATATAGAGTGGTAATTTGAGAAGTTTCTGAAAAGTTTAGATGAAATAAATAAACAAATTAAGTATGCATCTACACTTCTAAATAAGACATTGCATCAAAGATTCAAAAGATTTAAGCTAATTTAAACTAAGAATCTTCATAAATCTGTCCTATTGCTCTCTAACTCTAAAGATCTCTCTAATCTACTTTGCTCTCAGATTTAAGTAAGCTAATAGATTGTTGAAATGACACTTAGAGAATGAGAATTCAAACTATTTCTATTCCTATATGATTTAATAATGAAAAACTACTGTAATGGTAGCCATGACTGTGAATGCTAAATGCTTGATGAATGCTTCTATTTGCTTGATGAATGATCCCAATTTCTAATTGCTTGAATGCTTGATTGCTTGAATGCCTGGAAAACCTGCAGAGTAAGATTGCACAAATTAGGATCCTTTTCCTGTAGCCAAAAACCTGTATTTATAGATTTCACGACACACGTTTATGAAGGGGCACGGGATAAAGGGTTGGGATTTCCTCCAAGGAATTGTGTGGTGAGAGATGGATATTCTTGAGATTTCCATGGAGATTGTTCCTCCCCATAAAAACATCAAGCCAGAGGATAGGAGAAGGAGAGAAGAAAAAGGCTTTCCTGTGATAGCCTTTCATAGCCATTCCCGTAAATGCACAGGAGTTGGTTGTTGAAATATTTAATAAAATTGAATAGTTCAAATTTTATTGTTGAGATTTGATGAGGTGGAGGTTTTGAGAATATTTTGAATATTTTATTTAATTTATTCAAAATATGAGAGAAAAATGAGATATTAATTTAAACAAATAAACTATAGTGGTTTATTTATTAAATTAAATGTGGAATGATTAATTAATTTAAACAAAGTATGTAATCTTTATTTAATTAATTAAAGTAGAATAATGTATTTAAAATAGAAAATAGGAGAAATTGATGATAATAATAATTAAATAAAACAAAGTATTTAATTTTGCTTATTTAATTAAAATTAGAATAATAGAAGAATTTAGAAGAAATAAATATGAACTATATAAATAAATAATTTTTATTTATTTAATAGTAGAGGAATAACAGATTAATTAATCAAATAAATGTATTTAATTAATTAGACCATTTTTAAGTGTATACATTTTGCCCCTCTTTGAAGTGATGTGTTTATGCATTGCTTCAAAGAATGATT
>VDFB02191301.1:0-10168 GCA_007258455.2 Sequoia sempervirens
TTATAATATAACTATTACATATGGTTTGAATGTTCATGTTCCCCTATCTAGAGAAGTTATCCCCTCCTCATGATGTAAATCCCCCCATGTACTAGATTTTCTTCATTGATGCTCAATTACAAGTCATATTTCTTGACAAGGGAGACGTTTACCATTCTTAGTCCACTTCTAATACCCATTCTTTTCTTCCCCATATAGTTTATACCCCTTCCTTCTTCCTTCTTCTATCAAAATGTAATCCTCTAAAATAATGAACTTTCCCAAAGAAATCTAGCTCCTCACTTTTGTGAAATGAACTCTCCATCAAAATTTAACCATGTTCTTCTTAGGATCCCATTTGAAGGATATTGTAATCATGGGAACATCCGCCTTGAATACAAAATATCATGAGAATTCCTCATCATAAGAAACCTCATTTTATCCTTTTGATATAACCCCTCAATTAAAAACCTTAGTATGCTCTTACCTTTAGTGACACTATCTATCATCTCCCCTTCCCCACTCCTATTTCAAACCCACAACTATTAACCACTCTAGATATTATTAGTTCAAAAATTAGTCTAGATATTCCCTTATGTATTTTATTATGTATCCAAAAATAATCATGGAACATCACAAATTTTAAGGTATTTTGAACTCCTAAAGATTATTATCCAATGAACTAGTGTCCAACGGGAAATGTTACCTTAGTTATTGTATTAGGTGTGCACATATATCAAGTCAATCAATGGTAAAATTTCAAATTACTAATCCTTGCACCAATATGAATTTTTGCAATATATCTATGCACGCATAATTTCCACATTCTTAAATATGCCTATTAAAAATATAACCTCAAGTCAATAATAATTGGTGACACTCATAAAGATTTAAAGCATCTTCAATATATTATTATTTATTATATGAATTATATAGGCTCTAGGATGTTTGTTATATAAAAATTGTGCTTTATATGTGTATTTTCATCACATGACACAAAAATATTTTGGTGAAATATCAATTATCCTTGTTGGATCTCATATAATTATCTTATGGAGGACATACCATTATACACAAGTACAATTCACTTAATTATTTTACTTTATATGAAATATCCATCTAATGTAAGCATAAATTTATTACATGTATAATTTCTATTCTACTTGAATACAACTAATACTTATGGTAAAGAATTTTATACTACATTCCAAACAATTATTACCTTGAAGTTATCAATAAGACATAAAGCAAAACAAGTTAGCTTTAAAAAAAAAAATTAGTAAATATTCATAGTGCATCTCTAGGTCCAAAAGTGTGTCAAATGTAAGAATCTCTAGGTCCAAAAGTGTGTCACATTCATAGTCCAAGATAAGAAAAATAATCCTTTCATCTATGTTTCATTTATCCAACCATGTATTTCCACCTTTAAGATTCATTTTATCCATCCAATTTATCTAATTCATGTAAAGATCATCCATAATATCACCTAAGGATATCATCTATTTGGAATTTAATATCCCTTTCCAAAATAATCATCCAATCCAACCTTAACTTTCGACCTTTGAGTCTAGAAAATGCTTCCCTCTTTTCCACTCATTTTATCCAAATCCAACTCATCAAACATCAATGCCCATGTCCTTTTCCATATCAAATCCTTAAATCAATTATAATATCTTCTATCACAAAGAAAAACCACCAAACTTGAAATTATTGAATAAAATACCTTCCATGTAGTCAATCCCTCATAGAATAGTTCCCTTTCCTAGGAGAACTATCCAAACCCTTTTATGAAAATTTAGTGATACAAATGATAACACTCCTAATGAACCTAAGTACACTCTTGATCCCAACAACCTCATTAATTCTAAACAAGGACATGACCTTATGAATACATTTATTGAAATCAAAAAAGATGCAATCTTAAGGAAATTCATTAAATTGATGGCTAAATTACCATCTAATTATGTCCTCTCCATCCTTAACAACATAGTGTTCCTTGACCCCATAGATAATGACCATGCCCATACTAACCTTCATCTAGACCACAAAACCACACCCAAACTAAAAATTCCTTTACCATCAAGAGGAAGGACACACATGAGGACCATGCCCAATGAATAACATAAGCCTCCAACCAAAAAAATCTAAAATACCCCATCCATTAGTATAGCCACATGATCTAGGGATAACCAACATGCTTCCCAATTAAAAATGTCTTTGGATTACAATTAAAAAATGAAATTCCCATATTTCTACCTCTAACATGACCATCCTCGGTTCCCCTACTAAGATTTTATCTCAATTCTCTAGGCCACACACACCAACACAAACATATCACATCCAAAAATGAATGCATGCATGGCATCAATCACATCAACACAACTTCTCATCTCTACCATTACTTAGCTCATTTTTTAAACAAGAGTGTCAAGACATGAAATATGCAACTTTAAATAAATTTGAGAAAAAACCCATAAAGAATCGTATACCTTTAAGGAGTTATGTCCCTATCCTTTTGACTACTCTATCTTACAAATTTTATATTCAAAACATTATTGTATACATAATATCTAAATTTCCAATCAACTTAAGGGTGCATGTATCCTACATCACTTATATTCAAACGGTTCTCCATTTAATCAAATACAAATAAAATTAATAGATTGGATTTCAATTTCATGTAAATAATTTAATTATAGTATATTATTGAATAATTTCATGTATGAATCTTGAGCTTTTACTTATGATGATTGAAGTAGGAATCTAAATTGCAAGATTAAATTATTATTTTTAAAGTTCAACTTGTATATTAAAAATGTTTTAGTTTAAAAATTTAATGTATTTTTTGTTTTAATTATGCAGATCTCTATGTATACATATGGTTGATAAGACTTGTCATTAGGATGATCAATCTTATTATCAGTCTAATCAACCTATTGAGCATACTCATTTTAGGTCTACTCTATATGATGACACCATTAGAAGATTAGACATTTCCTTAAGATGTTTATAGAAAACAATACATAACACCCCAAACATGTCAAATAGAGACTAGTTACTATTAGGGATGAGATTGCATGTTTGATTAGGGTCATTCAATCATACAATCCCTATGATGAGATTAAAATTGAGCAGTTTTATCTTTCCCTTTATAAGAGTGTTATTGACCATGAGAAATGGTCATCCATTTCTAGGAGAGTTTCATTATATAGTGTTCATAGCTTGTTCCCATTTTATAAAGGATGAGATAGAGTGAGAGGCTATGCAGTCACTAGGTGTGTAGACCAGCTAGTGGCTTCTTTTATTTATCCTCGATGATTAGAAAAAAATCACAAATGACCTCATAATGATGAGTTTCCACTCTATTTTTGTAAACAATTATATTTTAAATTTCATTTACAGCTAGATGTGGATTATAAATATTTTCCTTAGCTTATTGGATTGGGGAGTATGGATAAATTTAGTGGCGAATCTTCACCAATTGGTGAATATTAGATATCAGCCAAGTCAAAATTGGCAAATCAATTGCACCAATAAGGGTGGCCAAATCGCCCCGATTTTATGAATTATCGATCCAATGCATGCCCATTCACCGTCAATTTTTTTTGAGGCATATTTAAGTAATAAATTTTCCATAACAAACTACGCATTTCAAATGGACCAATCAATATTATCTCCTAGAATCTCATAAGCATGTAATAAATCACCTACGTATTCACCAATACTATTAAAACAACATTGTTTGTATCAAGACCCATTACGCCAATTAAAATTTACAAATAGTTGCTTATGAGGACCCATTTCGCCAATAACATTAAAAAAAATTACATTTGAGGACACATTTTTTCAATTGTCGTGACACCTCCATGCTAATCGTAGGGCCATAATCACCTTGAAAATTACAACGTATTGTTGTATAATCAAGTGGGATTCGCCAAATTTTTAAAATACCATTTAAAAATCTCACGGAATTCACCAAATCTGGATTGATATAAATACAATCAAAACTGTCATTTATTCTTACACATTTTAGTCAATTCTGAACTTGTGAGCTCTTGATTCAGAAGTTAGACTTGGAACCTTGAAGTTGATCATAGGCAAGTTACAAACTTACAAGAAAAGCATTCTTGCATTAATGAATAGAAAGTTAGTGAAAACCTAAACTTAAAGATGAGTGATCATTTCTTTATAGTGTTATAAGATTTCTAAATTTCTCTTTTCCATTCTTGCTTCAATATTAAAGATGATATTGAATAGGGAATGGGATCTATATTATTTTTCTTCAAACAAGAAGACATGTTTTTCCAACTTTTATTCGAAGTGAGAGATCAATATGTCAAGTGCAGCAAGTGCAACAAGGGTAAGACTCCTCAAGGTTGTGAAGGGACTGGGAGGCCATCAAAACACCCAAAATGTAGAGTTACCATATAGTCTTACTTTGGAATTGGCAATGCTTTTGATCCATCAGATCAAGATGGAGCTACATCATCAACTCTTCCACCAATATTAATGAAGAATGCATTCACAATACCTCACCACCACCGGAAGGTCAAGGTGATATTGTCATTCAGTTAAATGAGTCAAAGGATGGAAATACCGCAGAAGATGTTCCAAGGGATACCCTGGTTAGCTAGAATGAGATAATTGACTTGGATGATGTTGGTAGCAAGAAAAGAAAAGGAAAATCAAAAGTGGGGCATGAGTGGGAAATGACAAGAAATTTTCAGCTTGATTGGGTGTCAAAGTACCCATTCAATGTAGTAGTGGAGAAAGAAAACAAAGATGAACGTCCAACAAAATGCAAGTGTATGATTTGTAGTTGGAAATGTAAAAGAGACAAGAAGTTGCAGCTAAAGCTTGACACTATAGAAAAGCATATCAGTAAATTTTATGAAAAATAAATCATAGACAGAAAGGAATAATCAGTAATACAATGGAAATCAAAGAAAGAATGTCTTCATGTTAATTATGTCGTAGAATATGAAGAGCATAAGCAAACAATGTCAAAGCTTGTTGCATGTGGAGGTACAATTGAGGCTCAATTTGGAAAAGTAATAGAAGGAGCACAACTAGCAAAAACTGTTCAAATGAGTGTTGTTTTTCATATTTTTTCCAGAGGGTGTCCTATGACAGACTACCCAAAATATTTTAATTTATTATCTTTTTTGGGTGTTCCTCACTTTCCTAGCGCACATTGGTCAGTAAACGTTGGATGGGAATGGACAAACTATCTTGTTGCAATGGAAAAGGAAGAATTAAAGGAGAAAGTAAAAGAGTCAAACTTCATTACATTACATTATCTTTAGATGAAGTTACTGCAGTGGATAATACTTCTTGGGTCTGTATGCATGTGTATATTGTAAAACTACATGTTCGCCAAGCTCATCTTCTCTATGTTCATAAAATGAAGGAAAATTCAACATCGCAAAATATATTTGAACTTTTCAAGAAATCTTTGAATGAAATTGGAGGTATGGACAACTTGACAATTTTCAAAAAGTTGGTGTGTGTAGGAGTTGATGGAGTTGCAGTAATGCAAGGTCATAGGATTGATGTTTGCACAAAGTTACAAAATACTTGTGCACCATGCATGCTTGGCATTCACTACATGGACCACATAATGAATTTAGCATTTAGAATTGTAAGCAAGTTTCCTATAGTATCAAAAGTTGAAAATCTAGTCTGCGATCTCTACGCATACTTATGTCGAAGTACTAAACGTTTCACAAAATTTACAATTTTGTTGAGGGAATAACAATAGGAAACAATCTTCTCAAGGGTGTTGATACCATATGGATCTCCTTGCATGGACCAACGCAATGAGTTCTTTCATAATATTGATCCTTGATTGGAGTAATGTACGAGCATCGCAACACAATAGACAAAGCTCCTGACCTCTTACATAGGTTAAGCGATATAAAGACACTCTTGACTTTAGCTAGTCTTCTCCCCATGCTGGATGAAATGAACAATCTTGTGAAGAAAGCCCAAGATAGAACTATGTATATTAATGAACATACTAAACAACGTAGAAATACATGCATGGCCCTCAATCATCTATATCTAGATCTAACTTCTAAAAGCCCAAATTTTTTCAGCTGGCAGAAAATTACATATTTGAATCAACCTAATAATTATTTATAGTTTAATGCAACGGGAACTTATGTATTTGTGTACACATGGATTTGAGATACCAATGTACCATTGTACGACAATCAGGTGCTCTATCAAAGTACCTGTTACAAAGGAAGCTTTTAACGACATTGTTAAATCTTTTAGTGATAATTTGAAGGAAATTGAAAAATATATTTTCTCAGAGATTTATAATGGATTCCCTCGAGAAGAAATACTTGAAGCCATGGGTATTATGTATCCTCAATTTTGGATAAACTGATATAGCCCGAGCTATTTTCATGATAAAGTAAATATCCTAGTCGAACACTTTTCAAAAGTGTAAAATACAATGAGTAGACAATAGAAGGAATTATAAATGGAGATAAGCTTAGACAACAATGTAAGCATTTTGCGAGAAGTATGATGGACCAGTTTGATTCCATGGAGAATCCCTTTAAACCGCGATCAATAAAAAAGTCTTGGACAACCTTAGGTTAGAGTGAAATATTGTGTAATTTGATATCAGAATATTTCAAACTTTTTGATTTATGTCAAACAATCATATTGGGGTTTATGGAGGATGAGAGATTTTTCAGTTTATTGGAATTTTTGAAATCAAAGATAAGAAACAAACTAGACAAGAATTTGGAAAATTGCTTGAGGGTAAAAAGAACTGCATATAATGTCAAAAAATTTCCTTTTGAAAGGGCACTCACAATATAGAGGTCCATATGCGAAACAAAAGGGTTATGTAACACTTCAAATGCTAGTAGTGGTGGCACTAGTAGTGAGACAAATGGCAGTGACACAATAAATGTTGAATTTGAGACATAGGGAGAAGAAAATGAAGACCAAACTCATAATCAAGACGAATCTTCTACTTTATCTCAAGTTAAATGTTAGTTTGAGGACCTTGACTTGATTTGGGAAATGAAAGTGAATTAGTAGCTTTTAGTTATTTATACTACACTTCATGAATCATTTTCCAAACTGTAGTTGATGATATTTTATATTGTATTCCATGAAATTTTGAACCATTGCACTTCATGATATTTTATTTTATATTGCAATTCATGGATCATATTCTAAACTATAGTTGATGATATTTTATATTGCATTCCATTAAATTGTGATATTTTATATTATATTCCATGATCTTGAATTTGATATGTGATTCTGCATCATTTTTAAAGAACACTTATCACACTACTTATAAATTCCTATTCCATTTCCATTCACACAATCTTTGATAAATAACTGAAAGGAATATTAATCCATTCCTTGAACAAAAGCTAACAGTTCAACATCCATAACATAAAAACATGATGTGATATTATGACTTATAAATAACCCTTGATTATTTTGAGTCAAAAGATAGTGAATACAATATTGGAGAGCAAGATAGGTTGAGATTCAAAATTAAAGAAATACACTTAAATATTTGAGTCATCTTTTGTTATTACAGAGAAAAATTACAACATTTCCTATATGTGCTATCAAATAGCTTAAACTGTGCAAAAAGAGCTTACAGAGAATGAGATGAAAGATCAAAATAAGGAAGCAACAAGCAAAGAAGTGAAGAAGCTCATCCCAAAAAATTTTGACAACCAAATTCTTAGACAGGAAGCATAGGAATAAAAGCATGGATCCACTCACAAGTCAGGTAAAAAATTATGCTTTTCATCCCATGCCTTAATCATATCCTTAGAAGGCCAGTCATGAGCTAAGAGCTTTTATGAATTCTTCAAATTTTGATGATAGTTGGCATCAAGTAAAGCACTAGCCTCTCTACAAAAAGTTTCCATCTTTTTTTCTGCATCGACCGTCTTGTCTAAATAGGAGTCAAGCTGATTTAAATCAAGATTGTCATCTTTGTAAATTAGAGGGAGGAGTGTGGGGATTAGAATATTGAAACTATCCTTCCATTTCTCTAGGGTATTCAACTCCCCATTATCTTCTAACAGGTGGGGTACAACCCTTTTGTCAACATTTATGAAAGAGTGAGTTCTTTCTTGTGTAGCTTCAATTATACCTTCCAAATACCCTTTATGATTTTGTGCCATCTTGACAATCTCAAAACTAAGATAGATACTAGGTGGGGAATCAAATGTGTGTTTAGATCCCTTATACATACCTTCCAAAGATGAAAATTTAGGAATCCATTGTTCAAATATACATTTGAGCTACTCTTGATCCCTACTTACTCTAGTAATGGAATTTCTGAAATTTAGATATGACACATGGGTATTTTCCAACCTTCTTAAGATTTTAGATAGTTTGTGCTCTAGGATGCATGTTGTAATGCACACATTCTCCTTTTTTTTATTTTGTTGAGCATTCTTCAACTTCTTTTCCAGCATTTGAATCTTTTCTTTAAGCTTTGTGTTTTCAATCATCACATGAGCAGGGGGGCTATAGAAGAGGAGCCTGCTTCCTGTACACTTTCAAGAAGGGATTTTTGTTTAGCCAATAATACCTATTGGTGGTTGTAAGCTTCCATAAGATCATTATGTTCCTTGGTCACTGTATTAATTCTATCTTGCAACCTTCAAACACTAGCTTCATTAAACTTGGCAACATCTACCACTAATGTAGCAGCTCCCTTTGATACCCTTACCCTTCAATGCTTCAGCGATCAGAGGCTTGTTTGTATTTGGGGCAAGGGCCCAGATTGCAAGGGCTTCCCAATGTTCATCGAACCTTGATCTTGAAAATGGCTCTCTGCTTCTTCTTTTACAGAGAAAACTTCTCCTTGTTTCCTAATAGAATCAAAGACAATTGCAAAATAAATGTCCCATTTAGGGAGCAATAGCAATCCACTATCTTCCACCGTTCTTCTCCCTTCGTCAAGCATAATGTTTTTTCACTCAAAATTCATTTTTGTCATTACCTTTGCAGCTACTTCATCATACTTTTCTCTAGGCACATCTACTTGTTCCAACTGAACTCTTTTAAGGTACTCCTCCCTCTTTGATCTAAAAAAAAACTCTTTAAACTCCTGGGATTTTATAAAATCATTATCAAACATGAATTTTGTAGAGGCCAATTCCCACATCATTGAGGTTATCTCTCCCCATAGCCATGTCCAACCTGAACCTTTGTTGAAGAAGGCCAACAATATTTGGTCTTGGGGGGGATGGCATATATCGTTGAATTTCATCCATGATGATATGAACATCTTCACTTTCATCTAGATTGATGGGAATGGGATTGTCAACCAACAATGGTGGTTGCTTAACTTTCATCCTCTTTTGTGGTTGCTCTCTTGGGGGAGAATCAAAATTCAAATTGATTATTTGATGGCCAGAGGAAGGAGAGGGAGTGACCTGTGGTGGGTCTAATTGCACATTTTCTCTAATAATAGGCCCTTGGGGCCCTTTGATAGAAAGGTTAGGTCTAGGCTACTTTGCTAGTTTCTCTTCTATGATAGGGGCCTTACCAACAACTTTTTTCAAAATTCTTCAACACCACCTTAATCCTGGCAATTGGGTCAATAAAATCAGAAAATGCTCCACGATAATCCTTATCATTCTTTATCCTTGCAGCCTTTGCCTTGTTGAATGCAAGCCATTTCGCTTTTTTTTTTACCTAAGATTCATCCTTACAATTTCTTATGACATCTTTGTCTAAATCAACATAATGGAAAAAATTAGACCTTTTGAGCCTTTTCCTGACCTCCTATATGAAACCTTCAAGGTCAAAATCCCTGACATTTAACTGAGATAAATTATACTCCCCAAGAATTTCTTTTAGCCTGTCTAAGCCCTCTCAAGTAAAAGTGAAATCTGAAAAGGTAGTAACATAAGGGGAAAAAGACCCTTTTGTTAAACAAGCACAGGACAACTGAGAGGGGGGGTGAATCAATTGTCACAAAATTCAAGCTTAAGAACACTTATCAATTCCACAACCACACTTTTTTTATTAAGTAAGAGCATGAAACACAAATAACAGAAAGTAAATCAACACAATGAACACCAGATTTTTTACGTGGAAAACCCAATAAGGGAAAAACCATGGTGAGGGTTAACTCACAATATAAAAATATTATAAAATTGAATACAGAGGCTCACTATCC
>VDFB02191303.1:0-35769 GCA_007258455.2 Sequoia sempervirens
GAAATAGATTTTGGCCAATTTTTTGTTTGAGGCTTAGTTGGGCGTTAATCCCCCCTTCATATTGCTTTGCTTGAATTTTCTAACAAAATTCCCTAGTCTACCTCTCTCTCTCATTCCAAGAATCCCCAATGCTAAAAAGTCAGCCCCAAAAGGCCCTTCAATCAAAGAGGACCCTTCTTGTTCCCCTTCTAATGGAAAGAAAATTCAGGGTAATCCCTCTGGTTTCAAACATAAGGGGAAAGATAATAATGAGCCAAGAATTGTGAAAATGGTTACAATTTGTTGGCGTAAAAACTAACACCTCTGGAGTGCAGGTTTGTACGGACAGCTATGCACACTGCGTAATGAGTGATCTTCAAATTAGGACTGGAAGCTCCCTCATAGTGCTTAACAAAAATGCTTGAAAAGGGAAAAGTAATCTAAACTATCTCCTGTATTTTTGTCTCAGCTGGAAGAGGCACAAGGTTAAGAAAACCAAGAACGTTGCAGCTAAGGATTTTCTGGTTTCGCAGATCATTAACTACAACTAAGCTAACTACGTAAATTCTATCTAGTCTCCCCAAGAAAATAGAGTGTGAGGAAACGGAGCAAGGTTTGACTATCAGACAATAAATGTGTATAGATTCTCAACTTGAAGGCAAGGTGGCGCATCTATCAGCTCAATCTAGACAAGTTTATTGGTAACAACATCACATGATAAACTGGATACAGATTCTCTACTTGAAGGCAAGGTGGCGCATCTATTATCTCAATCTAAACTAGTTTATTGTCCACAACAACACACGGTAACCAAGTGCAAATTCTCTACTTGAAGGCAAGGTGGCGCGACTATTATCTCAATCTGAACAAGTTTATTAGGCACAAAACAGATTTATCTAAACTATGGGAAGAATTTACCATGACAATCGCATGAAACCCTATGTGGCATAACAATTGATCATAATAGTAAAGACTCACAAAACAGATTTATCATTACAATTGCATGAAACCCTATGTGGCATAACAATTGATCATAACGGTAAAGATGCACAAAACAAAAAGAATTCACCATTACAATTGCATGAAACCCTATGTGGCATAACAATTAATCATAATAGTGAAGACACATGAACAAATACCAAAAGAGCAATATTGAGGGCAAGGTAGGCGCAGCATATATTTCTCTCAAGCAAAAGTTATTTACAAATGAGCAAAAGCTCTTATTTATATACATCAAGGTGTAGGTAACCCTAAAATCACCTTGAGTCAACTACAGTCTTGTAATGCATGCAAGATTTATTACTAAACCCTAATAAAATAAACTATACGGTTAACTGGAAAGCTACTATCAGTTAACCGATACATTTAACCTAAATGGACCATGTGCAAGCATGCACGTCCTTATTTAAAGCAAAGTTAACTGGATACTACCCTCAGTTAACTGGAAACCCTAACCCTAACTCCTGTGATGATAATTCCAAGGATGAGATAAGCATGTGTTAAGTCAGCAAGTAAACTCAAGACTGAAAGTCGAGTTAACTGCTGCTTATGACTCAACCCTCAAAATTAACTGCAGGTTCCAACTGGCAGATCACTCCATGTCATCTCGGTCTAACACTTCGACCAAGAACTCATCGATCTCTCTGTCATCTGGCACTTTGATACTGTCTAAAGCAATAATCTGTCTCTTCAATTCTTTGTCGCCTTCTTTGACTATATGCATGCCATCTTCAGCCGCCTTTCTGAAACTAGTTGAAATTACTAAAAATGTGATCAGAACCTCCATCAAGATATCTCAAACATGCTTCTGAAACTCAGTTTGTAAAACCTCGAGATCAGCGTGGGTACCATTTTCACGAAGACAATGGCACAAGATCTAAGTGACTTTGGCGGCTCCGTAAATGAAGTGATCTCTGTTTCTTTTGCAACTTAACGCTTCATTGTTAGCTACTTTGATGAAAACCTAAATTAAGACCGATTTGGTCTTGAATTCAGTCTAGTTGAACTGCCTTCTGAAAAACTTGCCTGTTGACTGTGAACACAGCTATGTTCTGACGACTTTCTCCATAAAGCTAAAATGGCCCCTAGTGAGGCTAAAAATAGCTTGTCGGAGGATAATTTTCACCAAAAATTCTGAGACATGGGTTTTGTCCGGAAAATGATTCTAAGACAACCTACAACGTCAAAATTGTGAAAAAATGCCGTTTAGCCTAACATGCAAAGACTTTTCAGTTGAGAACTGTAGGGGTTTTTAGAGCTTCTCGGGGCAATTTTTCTTGAGAAAATCTGGAACATGCCCGTTTTGTGCACAACAGAATTCTGAACAAACCCAGATGATGCGATTTTCAAAAAGATGTAATTTTAACCCACATGCAAGGAAATCTTCGAAAAAAAGCACAGAGCTTCAGAATGAAGGCCGCGGGGCAATTTTCTCGAAAAAATCTAAGACATGGGTTTTGCTGCAAATACTGAAATATGAGAACCCAGATGATCAAACTCTGAAAATATGTTGAATTTCTTTGACATGCAAAGAAAGTACCTAAGATGAGAAATAGAAGAAATAAGACAGAAGATAGAAAGTTTTGCTTGTCTGCTTCTAAAAAAATCCGCCAACCTCTTCTCTAGAACTTGATGAAACTTGCATGCAAAGCGAAAATAAAGTCTAGAATCACCTTGCCTTCAAGTAGAGAATCTGCACTTGGTTATCGTGTGTTGTCGTGAACAATAAGCTAATTCGGATTGAGATAATAGATGCGCCACCTTGCCTTCAAGTAGAGAATCCTTATTTAGTTTATCGTGTGATGTTGTTACCAATAAACTTGTCTAGATTGAGCTGATAGATGCGCCACCTTGCCTTCAAGTTGAGAATCTATACTCGTTTATCGTTTGATAATCATTCCTGCTCCATTTCCTCATGCTCTGTTTTCTTGAGGAAACTTGATAGATTTAAAGTAGTTAGCTTAGTTGTAGTTAATGATCTGCGAAACCAGAAAATCCTTAGCTGCAACGTTCTTGGTTTTCTTAACCTTGTGCCTCTTCCAGCTGAGAACAAAAAGATAGGACTTAGATTACTTTTCTTTTCACGCATTCCAACACTACGAGGGAGCTTCCCCTCCTAATTTGAAGAGCACTCATTATGCAGTGTGCATAGCTGTTTGTACAAACCTACACTCCAGAGGTGTTAGTTTTTACGCCAACACAATTAAAATCCCGGATGAGGGGGAAGATGACCATGTAGAAGACTCCAGTAGTGGAAAAGGAGAAAGAAGGTATGCAATACTGGTGGGGCAAAATGCTAAAGGAAAAATGTTGTGTTTTGATGAACATGAAGATGGGTCCTTGGATGAAGAATTTATCCCTTCACAAGAGGAACCCTTAGATTTGAGCCAAAAGGAATTGGAGGTGGTTCTTAAAGAGGACCTAGGTGATGAATCCATCAGTAGTGAGGATGATGAAGAGGAGGAGGGTCTTGGACAAGATGAAGTGAAGGACTCGAAGGAAGATGTTGAATCTAAGCAACTAAAAAAAAAACAAAGAACATGAAGAAGAAAATGTGCAAGCTATGGTTGACCCTGAGTATGAAAGGGCATTGGATAATAGGTACCTTCAACATTACAAGACCTAGTTTATTGCTCTATAGGAAAAAAATTGATAGGATGGACAAGGCTTTTAATAGATTGATCTCCATTACCCATGGTATTATGAAAAAGGCAATCTTTGGAATTGTGAATGAATTGTCTAAGGTTAGGAAGAGGCAGAGGAGAATGTAATCAACTCAAGAAATGGATAAGCCAACTGCGAACAATGTTCCAAAAGGAAAGGACCCTTGGAGTGATGAGCTAAACCTGTTAAAGGAGTGTGAGTTGAAATTAATAGTCCTAAGATTTAATTGGGTTTTGTTGTTTCCTTGTTTTGGGGCCTACCTGCCTTTTCCTTTGTATGGCCTACATGCCTCTGTGTTTGGTGTGGTTTCCTATAGTTTTCTATTTTCTTTGGGTGGTTTCAAGGTTCCTTTTTGATGCTCTGTAGGGTGGCTGGGTGGCCTAGTTATGTTATGTTCTCTAGGTTGGTTTGTTTGTTTTGTTATGGTTGTTTTGTTGGGATTGAATTGCTAGTTGTGAGGCCTATTTTTGATACTTTGTTGTATGGGGAGAAGGGCCCTTACCTTGCTTTTTTAATAAAAATCAAACACTCAAAAATCTCAAATGAGACAAAGGTTAGGGTTTGAGCCACTCATAACAAGTATCATAAATACCCTTAAACATTAGGATACCCCCCACATTATATTTGTGAGTTTGGCTGCTTGAATTATACAATCATGTTGTACTTTTGTTAGTTACTCTTCTCATGCTCTCTTGGGTCTTTGATTCCTCCTTTCGATTTTCCTTGTTGGATTCATACATCTTTCCTTCTTACCTCCCACCTTTCTAGTAATAATCCTTTAGTTTTCATTTTGTTATACAAATTACTCCTAACTAACAACTCCTTTATTTTTTCAAACGCTTGAGGTCAGCTCACTTGATCTCAATTGCCACTTTAGATAACCTAAATCATGAATTTGATTCTTGATTTGCCCATAAGATAGATTAAGGTCCATTACCTACCACCTAAACGATTATTAAAAAACTTGCCCTATAAAGAACAATATTCTAAATTTAAACAAGCTATACTCTTTGAAAAAAAGATTCCTTTATTCTCTGCAACTAGATCTATCCCTTGCTGCATCTTCTTCTATATGATCCCTTGAGACTTACCGACATCTACCTACTTATAATATAGTTCTCTAAATTTCAAGTGCAATTAGATGAGCCCACGCGTCCACCGGTGATAACAAACTCGGACGAGATTATGAACTTGAGTGTTATATATTTAATCTTAACCAGCGTTTCTTTTATTATTTCTTGAATTCTCGGATTTCAGCTCTTGCTTACTCGCATCTCCGCCCATTTTCACAGCACGATATCTGCCATTTTCTCACGGAGGCTTCGAAAACAACTACCTCGACGTAACAATTCAGCTCAGAGGTATTTTCTTTCAGATTCTCTGTACTTAATTTTCTTTAACAATTGTATTGCTTTTCTCAGGAGTTCGTTATTTCTCTATTTCTTTTCTCTCTGGTGTTTCAACAGCTCAAACAAGAAGTTTGTTCAGTGCATTTTCTTGGCAGCCATGGGCGAGCTGTGGCTGATGATGGTACTGCTATTCTTTGTGCTTTGCTTGGAGAGGGCTCCCGGTTGCAGCGCTGCGAGGGAAAGTGGTGTTAATAACAAAAGCTCGCATGAAAGAGGAAAAGGAAGCATTAACCAGATGCACAACATGGTGGAGGCGATGATGGCTGCAGGGGATTTCGGCGAATGGGGCAACGTCATGTACTCCATGAATCCCGACAACCTTCCCATGACAGCCACGTTCTTGGTGCCCACGGACGACGCCCTCGACTCCCTCTCGCTCACATCGGAGCTCACTGCCTCCGATGTTCTTTACCACACCGTGCCGCGCCACTTCACCTTCCTCGATCTGCTCCACTTCCATGTCGGGACGCGCCTGCCCACGCTCTTGCCCAACGCCACCATTCTTCTCACGAGCAACGGCGCCTCAAATTTCACTCTCAACAACGCCGTCATCACGCACCCCGACATCTACGTCGACGCCTCCTGTGCCGTCCACGGCGTCGCCTCGGTGCTCGATTTCAAGCGCTACGGTACCCAAACCCTAAGCCCGGTGAAGGACACGGCTCCCTCCCAGCAGCCTGTACTAGAAGCGCTCACGCCGTTGCCCGCCTCTGATGCGCCCTGCCACTGTACGGAGTTTCCTCTCACGCTCAATATCGTCTCCGCTGCCTTTGCATTACGCTTTCTCCGACAGCCTCTCCGCTGGCGCTGAACAGTATGCACTGTGTATATACGTCTACACAATTCCAATATATACACACAGAGTACTCCATAACCCCATTGATAGTGCCGGAGCGCATTCTTTCCAGATTTCGCCCATCTTGAGGTCATTTGATTGACCGGCTGTGTGCAGTACGGTGCTTGTCTGTCTGATTTGGCAAAATGTTTTGTAAGTGTAATGGGGATTGGGGATTTCTTGTTTCCAAGCTTCTTTTCTCAGCAGCATTATTGATTATAGCCATTCTTCCATTCTCTCTGTATTTTCTTGGTTGCTGTAACGATACTTTATTCTGTGGAACTTCAAGAATTGAAATGCTGTTGGCTTACCTGAACAATCTTTTTTAATAAATATGTGATAAACTACACTTCTATGGGTTCTTCCAATCGATCTTTATGGTGTTACTTATAATTTTCTGCAATTCTTTTCTGTTCTTGATTCTTTTCTTCTTGCCGATTAGTTATTTTTATCCAGTGAGTTTTATTTCCAATATCGCCTTCCAATTCATTCTCCAATGGTGAACAACACATTTTTAACAATTCAGAAATAAAACAGTTACTCGTTTGATTGCATCTCAAAATAAAACAATTTCAAATAACGAGCACGCAAAGCCCATTGTAAGTAGGATGGTAAGCATAAGCAAATCCATTTCAGAGGCATTTACAGAAGGAATTTAAAAGAATCCTAAGCCAAACACAGATGCAAGAATTTAAAAGAATCCTAAGCCAAATGATCCTAAGAATCATAAACAAATCCATTTCAGAGGCCCCTTCTGCATAAGCCTAGGGCCTAGAAAGTAAATTGAGAACATGATTATCAGCAGGATGGTTTATCAGATTAATGCACACCCTAAGTGCAGAAAACAATTTCAGGGCTTACAACTTTAGACCAATCCATTTGCAACAGCTTTAATGCATCCTTCACAATACAGTTGCTCACCTGCTGCTTCTCCTCCTCAGGTGCTTAGCTCCAAGATATGAGGATGGCTGAAACGTAGAAGCTTTCTACCAGTTTGCCAATTGAATCCCACCATTATAATCTGCATGCTATACTGAACCACTTCAAGCTAATGCTAAGAGGTGAGTATGGCATAAAAAAGACACTCATATTTGTAGCCCTGTGGTGAAAATTCTAGGTAGGATTCATGTCAACGTTGCAGCCCTTCAATTTGCTACATGGAAACAAAATTGTAGTCTTCAATTGCAAACACATGAACGAAAACAAAAAACTTTATAATTTGGAGTATAATGAGATGAACATCTAGCTATGCACCATGACAGGCAATGAATTGTTTAATATTTAACAGCAATCCTCTCTGGCGTTGAATTCTTGAATATTGGCCCTCTAATGGCCTAAGTAGGCTGATATACCATAAACGAGAAAATTGTCAATCATTATGCTAAGTTGAAGAATAAACTTGTTTGACATTAGAAGTCAAGTTTCTCAAGGGAGTTGGTATAGACATGAGCAAAGAGTCAAAAGGTAGGATGTTCCACAGAAGTAAAATAACATGGCTGTATCCATTCATTTTTAGACAGAGGCCAGATTTAGTGGACTTAACTGAGCTGAACCTCCCTTTTAAGGGTCTGTTTCATATTTATACCAAATTAAAAAATGTCTCCTCCCTTCCCTGCTCCTTAAAGTTGTTCTCCAATCGTATAAATTTGACGGCTCAAGAACTTGCAAACACCTTCCATAATGATAATCAACAAAATATCGTCTTACTTGTCACTAAAGATTTTATGGGTTTCCTTTGACCTTTGATTTGTCTTTCAGTTTTACCAATTGAAAATATCTCTAATTTGGTTGTTACACTTAATCAAATTTTTATAGCGACAATATATTTTAAAATCTTTTTTTTTTTTTTTTTTTTTAAACTGCGAGGTCGGGTATACGCAAAATGACCGGGCGCTGGCGCGACGCCCTCCGGTACCACGACGGGGGAGACTAGAACTCGTGACCAGCAGAGCCGCAACGGAATTACTTAGCCAACCGAGCTAGGGCCCCCGCCCTTAAAATCTTTTATTTAGAAATAATAAATAATTTCTATTATTAATTGAATTACTCTTTTATTATTATAATATAATATTTAAAATGTGTTTTTAAGAAAATATAAATTATTAAATATTTTTTAAATTATCACATTCTATTAAGATATTTTCATATATATTTTATTTTTATCTAAGAGGTGTATTACAATGGCATCCATCAAAATAAGGAAAAACTCTTTAGTTTGAATTTGACGTTCAAATGAGATGTAGCTAGCATAATTACATTATTGTATGTGGATGTTTTTTCAAGCTAAAACAAATTTAAAAACGGGTTTAAATCGATTTGATATCTTATTCACTCTAAAATACTTATTTTTTTATATCATAATCAATTTTATAATTATTTTATTTTTATTATTATTAATGTTAAAATTTAATATTAATAATTATAATTAGTTTAATTATAGTAATTATTATAATAAACTAGTATTTATATAACATTATTATTTATCCTTCTTGAGACACTTATTTTCATCATTTTTTCTCATTGCAATAGTATTTCATCATTCGTATAATTATAAAGATTTTTTATTTATTTTATATTATATATTTATACATTATATTTTTTTTTTATAATATATATTTATACACTTTTTTTTTTTTATAATTATAAAGATTTTTTTAATTTTATAATATATATTTACATATATTTATACATTATTTTTATTTTATATTTATATATTTATAATATATATTATTTTTATAGTATATTTTTATTTTATAATATATATTTATACATTATTTTTATTTTTATTTATTTATAGTAGTAACACAAATATATTTTTATAATTATAAGAAATTTCAATGTATTTATTTGTAATTTATTTGTTTATTTTTCAATAGTGTTTTTATTTTATTTTTCAATAGTTTTTAATTTTTTTTCTTTGTTTTTAAAGTAGTTTTAAATATGTTTTATTCATAGCTTTGTTTAGATTATTTTTGAATTCATGAAGACTTCTATTAAAAGAGGTTGTTGGATCATAACTGTTCAAAACTTCACGGTGGCAGGTTTGGCTTTATTCTCCTAGAGTTGGATTTCTCGCAGGTTTGGTTTTACATTTTTTGGATTCAATTGAGTTTAGCTGTTGCATATTTGGTTTTAGTCCTGTTGAAACCAATTGCATCGTTATAATATGTTGTTGCAATAAAACAAAACAAAGATTCAAGGAGTCAGGCATTAGAGCAAGAATTAATACTATCAACAATATTATTTGCCAGGTATTTTCTTGACCGTCTACTCCTTGATGTTTTCTCTTCATTGGGTCAAATTTTTATGATATATATGGATTGCTCTGATCTGTGGCTTTAATCTCTTTCGATACTCTACATCTCTAAACCACATGTTTCGATTGTGCTTTTCAATGTCCTTGTTTAACAACTTTTTTTTTTATTTAGACTGCAGGAATTGGGTAGCACGACCCCTATAAACTGCAGTGCATTTGGTAAAATTTTTAATGTGACCGACAGCGATGGCGCGACACGCCCTCCGATACCACGGGGGTGTGGGAGACTAGACCTCACAACCAACCTCCTGCAAAAGGAAAGATTTAGCCAACCGAGCTAGGGCCCCCACCCCACACATCCTTGTTTAACAATTTAACAACTCTAAGGTTTATTGCTTTTTATTTGTGGTTGTTTTATCATTGGGTGGGATGGAAAGTCTCCCAAGTTGAGTCTGTTGGACTTGCTAGGGCTCATTTGGTTTGGAACTTGGGAAGGTTACATTTTCTTAATACACGATAGAATCAAAAGTAGGGTTTGGTTAAACCTTAGTTGGTATCTTTGTGAAGAAATACATAAATTTAATATTTGATCTTAATTGACAACTATATCACATTTTTTTAAAGAAGAAATTGGAAATATGTATTGAAAATCAAATTATAATTAAAATCAGTCAATTCAAATTTCACGGCAAACTCATAAGACAACTAAGCATCTTTGCGTTTAACCTCTAATATACTATTGAGTCTTTCCGCCTGTTTTATTTTGCTCATATATTATTTGATTGATTGAAATGGTGATAGTATATGGGCTTTACTATTGTTTTGAATAAGTTGATGAAAATAGGCGTCTCAAGAGAAGATAACTCTTGGCGTATTTTATATATATTAATATTTAATATATGTATGCTAGTTTAATTACATCAAGAGGCGTCTATAGTGGCATCCAACAATTTGTGTAAAGTTTTTGAAGCTGCATTTAAAATCGTAGGTGGAAGTCATGTGCAACTACAATAGATTTGATGAAACAAAAAAATCAAATAAAAGAGATATGATGAAGCACAAAAATCAAATCAAAGAGATTTGTTGAAACAAAAAAATCAAATCAAAGAGATTTGATGAAACAAGAAGAACAAATAAATAAATAATAAAAAAATTCAAATATTTGCATAAACTAAAAGAATAAATAAACAAATAAATAATATTTTTGATAAAGAGAAATCAAAGATTTGATCACAAAGATAAATCAATCAAAAAAGAAAATTAGAGAATGATAACTCTCGGTGTATTTTATATATATTAATATTTAATATATGTATGCTAGTAATAATTCAATTATAATTTCTTTTACTATGTAATAACATCTAATTCAATACTAAACACATAATATTTAATATATTTATAATAATCAACCCAACCATCCCACTTAGAATCTACAAATCCAATTCTAGTTGGTCATTCTTATCCAACACACTATAGCTTTGTTTACTTAGTAGACCATGTGGGGTTCTCTAACATCTCTCCCTTTTTCTTTAGTCATAATCCTGCACACTCTAACCTTCCAATTGGAATTAACACTCTAATCCATAGACCATGCAATTATTACCAAGTCACTAACCACACTCACTAGATGTTAATGGTTTGTTTGCTAACAAAAATCACTAAATGTCAATAGTCTATTCACTAGCCATGATACAATATAGCCACCCATGTGGCAATAACCATTAGCCAATTCACCATTCTAATATTTGAAATTTCTTTACCCATCAACCTCTTGTGTCTCATTAGTCTTGTAGCTACATATTGAGGTCACACTAGTCTTGCTACAATTAGCAAATAGAGTAAACCTAAAAGATTAACTAGTAAGAGGTGGGTGGAATCTTGTTTTAGGCTATGTTCTAAATGATTTTTAATCACCATTCTTATTAGGGTTTCTAAATTCCCTTGGCTTATCTTGGCCCCAAATATTCCCCCATTACCCATGTTTTAAATTTGTGTGCTTGTTTGAAGATGCCTCCATTGTCCCTATTTGATTTTTTTACTCATTTAGCCCATTAAATATTTTCTCATCTAGCATAAAAAATTAATCATTTATATATAAATGAAAGTTTTTGATGAGGCTATAGGTGTAGTACCCCTCCATTTATGCTTATGCTTTCTATTGTTATGTTTTCACACTGTTAGGCTATGATACCTTGTTTGGATATTTTGATCGCTGGTTTTGAGCGATAGTGGATTTATTCTGTGACATGATGATACATTGTTTGGTGATTACTAATTTTTAGACATGCTTTGAGATAGTGTAGATGTTTACTTTCAGTTGATTATTGCTATGTACATGTTTATGATGGACTAACAACTATTTATTTCGTCAGTCTGATGTGATGTGTATTAGTGTGGAGAATGGAATCGCATCACTCGTTTGTGAGTGCCCTGTGATATCAATGATTTTCTCCGCACGGTGTGCCTGTACGATGATTTATATATATATGCATGTTATTGTTTGGTTGTAGGAATTGCAGGTACATGACACCGACTCCACCTGGGTACTCAGGTCTGAGCGTGTCAAGACTCAACAGATACATTGATTTGGAGATAGTAGTTGGTTCACCCTAGTCTAATCTATAATCCCGGTCTTAGTACATCGTCTGTTTTAGTTCAGAGTCATAGGATTGTTTTGTATTCTTTTGTTTGGATAAATTGTTTGAAAGGTAAATTTGGTTAAATTTTAATGTTAGTTTATTGTGCTTTAATTATTGTTATTTAAATTAATTTTTAAATGTTGAAGAAATTAGTTCCATGTTATTTAATTAATTAATTAGCTTATTTGGTTAAATGGTTTGATCTTAAAAGATTAAACTTATTTAATTAAATAAATAAATAAATAAAATTAAATTATTATTGTGTGTGAATAGATTCAATATTTAAATTAAATTATTTGTGGAAATGGCATTTGAATTGTAAATTAAATTGTATTTGAAAATTAGAAAATTTAATAAAAATAAATGCATGCATTTGGAAATTGTAAATTTAAATTAAATAAATTAATTGCATGCAATTGAAATTGGCAAGATTGCCGAGAAGTGGTGGAGAAGATATTTTGCAACCACTTCTCAACATGTGTGCCAGTGTATTAATTGTTTATGGTTGAAGAAATTTGTTTACAGAGGTAAAATTGGATCTGGGAAATCACAGAGGTTATCCTGTTATTCACGGAAAATATTTTGGTGCTCTGTAAAATTTTTGTATATGCTTTTTGGGTATTCTGTTGCAATTTGTGGAAAGTTTTTGGTTGCTGTTTGGGCTTTGGTTCTCGAGAAAGATTTGTGGAAGCTACAGGAAAAAATCTTCACCAGTCAATTTTGTGGAAGCTACAGGCAAAAATCTTCACCAGTCAATTTTCAAAGCATAGGAAAACAGGTAATCCTCTGGTTAATTTATTTTATTTGTTTGATAAAGAAAATATGTGAAAAAGAAATTAAGTGTAATTTAAATCTCTGTGTTTCACGCAAAGAAATTATTTGCTGTATTTGTTTTGTGAAGTTTTGATAAGAAAAGAAGAAAACTTCTGTAGTTTATTCTCTGAAGATAGAATTTAGTTTTCTGAAGGGAAATATACGTTGAATAAGGAAATTGAATCCTCCGGGAATTATTTAAGTTTTGAATTGGAAAAATTTTGTGCATGTTCTTTTGAAAACCCCGAAAGAAATTTATCATTTCCTCTATTTCCCCACTGAAACTTTGTGGAAATTATTTATTTTTCCCAGTATAAAACCCTGTAGATTTGTTTAGATATATATATATATATATTTATATATATATACATATACATATATCTATACATATACATATATCTATACATATATATATATATATATATATCATCATACATATACATGTATAAATTGAATAGTGAAAGGCACTTTGTTATTTATATGAAAATTTAATTATGAATCGCCGTACAAAGTTCGTGTTAAATTTCATGTATGCGAAATAGAAAATTCGCAGAATTTTTTTGACTGTATTTTAATGTCAAAATATAAAACACTGTATTTTTTTTTATGGCCGCGGGGGTTTATTCCCCCACAGCCGTCACCCCTCTAAGGGCGGCAATAGTGGAAAGGGGCTGTGCCTGTTCCCACAGCCGCTGCCTTTAGGGTAGGCGGCGGTGGGAGCAGCCCCAACACCGCCCCATTGTACCGGCTGACCCGCGTATGGAGCCATGACTGGTAATATTTTACACGGCAGCGACTGTCTGTATAAATTGTGGTTATTCTATGTGTTCGAAATTGAAAGTTATGGAATTTATTTCATTTCGAATATTAAATTCGATTTAAGGGTTTTATTGTTATATTATTAAATATATATATATGTATATATGTATGTATATATATATACATATATATATATATATATATATGTATGTATTATGTTTATTTATTTAATGTTGAAAATATTTGATTAAAAATTAAAGTTTTAAGAAAAAAGAGAGATTTTGGAAAAATGAGAAATAAGAATTTATTTGATTTTAGATAGATATGTATATAATGTTTTCAGTGAGCATAATTATTAAATGTTTTAAGAACCGTTATTAAGTTAAGAAAAGATTGGAATTAGATACTTTCTCTTTTTAATTGTTTGACTGGATTTATTATATCCCAACGATAGACGTGTATTTGTTTTAATTGTTTTAAATTTTTATTGGGAAAAAGGGGAAAAGTTATCTTTGCGTGATTTTAAGTCTTCCAGTTGCAGTCTCTTCAAGGGAGTAAATTTGACTTTGATTCCATGTGATTGAACAAGTTAGGGTAGTGCACTTGATTTTGTGAACGAATTGTGATGTACATTGTGGTATATTTGGTATTATATGTTGAATTTGTGCACTTTGTCTACCTTAGATAGTGAACTTAGAATTCCCTTTGTTATGTTTCGGGGAGTGGCTATTTGTAAGGGCCGACACACAAAGTGGTGTCAGGGTAACTTACAAAGAGTTAGTAACTCAGTGACAACTAAAGAACACAGTAGTTAGATTAAAAATCTTAACAAGATGATTATGCCTCGCTTATGACTCTTGAGCTACTGCAGTCTTGAGTATAAGATGAGAAGGCCTGGAATGGCAAATCAGTGTCTTGTTTCTTCAAAAGACAATCGATTCCACAATCAACTGCATTGGGGCCGGGTTTCGTAAGAGGTTACCAGGGTAACCCGAGGTTGGGGGCCAAAACCTAGGAAGAAACACTAGGGTAACCTTTGCAACGTTGTGATGACACTCCACCTAAAATAACAGTTAACCTTGTGTATGTGAAACAATCAATTGTATAAATCTGAAAGCAATGTAACCATTAGTTTGTTATGTACTAGTGTCTAGGGTTAGTAGATTAGGTCTAGGTAAACTTATTACTATCTCCTAGCATGGGGGGTGGACCTACGGGTACCACATGGTTGGGTGGAACGTGCACCTTACTCCGTTGGGTCCCTAGTTTTGTGATCATGACATTGAGAGCTTTATGGATGGAGAGCTCGCACTTAGATATAGTTGTAATCTCTTTATTGCATTATTGTAAAATTTGTATTTGAAAACATCCCTCAAATGTTGTGAGGTGAACACTTGTAATTGTAATTGTAATTATTATTGAACTACCTCACCATGATGGATGAGTATTGTATATTTATCAAATGCAATTTATGGAAAAACAAGTTTGTACTTTATGATATCTTGAATGGAGTTTTAAATGAAATTCAATGTTTATCTTTAATGTTTATATTATTAATTAATATGTGCAATGCGAAATACTTTAGTCACTTATGGAAACTCAAAGTAACTGTGTAACGTCGCATAGCTTAATGAATGTATGCAACTAATTAACTTAATAATTAAACTTAAAAAAAAAAATTATTACACCTTTATACACATTTGCAACATTCTTAGGTTATTAAGGCAGGGCATTACAGATTGGTATCAGAGCTAGGTTACAAACACTGGACGCTCTGGGTAATCGCGAGCCCATTAGGTTGACCTAGTACATAGTGTCGCAATTGTTAGCCTTGGTTGAAGAGTATCTAAGACTCGTTATTGTTATGTGTAGGAACATGCCTGGAGGAAGAGGTCATGGTAGAGGTCAAGGTGGAGGCCGAGGGCCAATCCCTCAGGTTACTCTCCCTCTGAGTCCTCATCATAGTGATCAGGCAAAATAGTTGGGTCAGAGAAATGAGGGACATAATTCTGAGCAGTCAGCAGTAGAGGGTTCTCAGATACGTCCATTATTAGAGGAGGTTCTTGCTCATCTTGGACCTAGACAAGAAGATGAGCAGGAGGTTGTCAGAGAGAGAGATAGATCTCCTAGGAGAGTAGATGACACAACACATCAGGATGCTATCACTGTAGGTCACATGAGGGATTTACTGAGGGCACGCCCTCCTACCTTTGATGGTACAGGAGGTGGATTAGAGGCTGAGACCTAGCTACTAGATTTGGGTAGATGCTTCGCCATGCACCCTTACGGTAGCAATACCCGTGCCAGATGCACTATTATGCACTTGAGAGGATTCGCCTCTACTTGGTGGCGCCTAGAGGAGCATAAGCTCCACTTGGATATTGGGTCTATTTCTTGGGAGATGTTTCTCGAGAGGTTTAGAGCTCGGTTCCTATCAGAACACTGGAGGCGGCGTAGGGCTGACGAGTTCCATGATCTATGTCAGTTGGCTCTTTCTGTAGAGCAATATGAACATAGGTTCTATGAAATCAAGCAGTATGCTGGTATTGGTGATGATGAACCTATGTTAGTACAACACTTCATCAGGGGTTTAAACGCCTGCATTAGTGGTGGTGTCCGAGTCTTTGAGCCAAAGACTATGGAAGTTGCGGTGGAGAAAGCTCACATAGTAGAGGAGAACCTTGTTATGGCTTTAGGTGGGCACACAGGAGTGCAGATTGGCAGTGCTCCTGCAGCAGGTTTTAGTCCACGGGGTGGATAGGCACAGACAAGTGGTTCCTCTAGGAACCAACAGACACCCACAAAGGGTGGGCAACCACAACAACAACGAACTCCTCAAAAGAACAATAACCCACAACCACAATAGGGTAACAGTCCTCAAACAGGAAAGGGTCATAACTGGTGGCACAACAAGCACAATAGGCAGGATTAGCCTGCGCAGAGTGCTCAGTCTACTGTCAGTAGGGGTAGTTTCCAGCAATCCAATGCACCTTCGGGTGGCAGAGGATTCAGTATAGGCACAGGCACAGGTTGTTACTCATGTGGGCAATAGGGACACATAGCTAGGTAGTGTCCGATGAGAGGTTCTATTGGTTTTGGGCCTCGACCTATAGCTTTAGAGCCTACAGTGGGTGATGCAAGACGATCACATACAGTATATGCTGCGGTTAATGACTGTCAAGCTGATCACTAGAACATAGTGGTCGAGACTTCAGGTAAGTTACATGGTGTTAGTGTTTCTATTCTTTTTGATTCCGGAGCCATTGACTCCTTTATTTCATTGACCATTGTTGACCGTTGTGGTCTTGTGGCGGTAAAGCAAGGTGGTAAGTGGCAAGTTGAATTCGCCTTTGGGGTGAAAGTAGCAGTAGAAAACTTAGTACGTAATTGTGAACTTAAAATCGGTATGTTAACTACCTTAGTAGATTTATATGTTACACCCTTGGGATCGTATGATATAGTACTAGGTATGGATTGGTTAGCATCTTATCATGCTGTAATTGACTGTCAACTTAAGACAATTAGTTGCATAAATGATTTAGGTGCGAAAGTGGAAATTGTAGGTATTCAAAGACCTATCTCTTTGCGGATGATATCTGCTATGCAATTAAAGAGATGTCTTCGTCAGGGATATCAACTGTTTGCAACAACAGTTACTGATTTGGAAGAAGAAGGTGAGAGTCGAGAGGTATCTCTTGATGATCATCCTATTCTTAGGGAATTTGTGGATGTGTTTCCCGATGACATTCCTGGAATGCCATTGAAGAGGGATATTGACTTTAGAGTTGACTTAGTTCTTGGAGCTGAACCTATATCTAGGGCTCCATATAGAATGACGACTCAGGAGTTAGAGGAACTTTGTATCCAGTTAGAGGAATTGTTAGAAAAGGGTTTCATTCATCCTAGTGTTTCCCCTTGGGGAGCACCTGTCATCTTCGTAAAGAAGAAGGACGGATCTCTTAGGCTGTGTATTGACTATCGTCAATTGAACAAGGTTACGATTAAGAATCGTTATCCTTTGCCTAGAATCGATGATCTTTTTGATCAAATTAAGGGAGCTAATGTGTTCTCTAAAATCGATTTGAAATCTGGTTATCATCAATTGCGTATAGCTGAAGCAGACATTCATAAAACTGCTTTTCGAACTCGTTATGGGCACTACGAATTTACAGTAGTACCATTTGGGTTAACGAACGCACCATCAGTATTCATGAGTTTAATGAATGGTGTTTTTCGTACATACCTTGATCGCTTTGTTCTGGTATTTCTCAATGATATTTTAGTTTATTCGAGAAACATGAAGAAACATGAAGAACACTTGAGACAAGTATTGAAATGTTTAAGGGAAAATCAATTGTATGCGAACTTGAAGAAGTGTGACTTCTTTCAAACTGAGATTAAATATCTTGGACATGTGATATCTGGTAAAGGTATTGCTGTGGATCCTTCAAAGATCCAAGCTATTGTAGATTGGCCCGCACCTACTAATGTAGGTGAAGTTCATAGTTTTATGGGTCTAGCTGGTTACTATAGGCAGTTTGTTGAGGGATTTTCTAGAATTGGTCATCATATTACTTCTCTTCAAAAGAAAGGAAAGAAGTTTGTTTGGACAGAGCAATGTTAGTTAGCTTTTCAGACACTTAAAGAAAAGTTAACTAATGCGCCTATACTCATTGTTCCTGATCCTACTAAGGATTTTGTAGTATGCACGGATGCATCCTTAGAGGGTTTGGGAGCAGTTCTGATGCAAGATGGGCGTGTGCTTGCTTATGAGTCTCACAAACTCAAAGATCACGAATTAAACTATCCCACTCATGATCTAGAACTAGTTGCGGTAGTGCATGCATTAGTTCGGTGGAGACATTTCCTATTAGGTCATCGTTTTGAACTTCATACTGATCACCGTAGTTTGCAATACATCTTTACACAACCTAACTTGAATGCTAGGCAGGGACGGTGGATGGAGTTCTTTTGTGAGTATGATTTTGAAGTGAGATATGTTCAGGGAAAAGAGAACGTAGTGGCTGATGCTCTTAGTCATCGTAGACATGAGATCTCTGCTATTACTCTTGAAGTAGATTTGAGAGGTCAAATATTAGCTGCACTTTCTACTGATAGATTATATCAGGAAGTAAAGTTAGAGATTGAATCTAGTAGACCTTTAGAAGGTCAATTTGTAGGATATGTCCTAGAATCAGATGGTATATTATGGCACTTAGGTCATATTTATGTACCTCATTTCGAAGGTCTTCATACTTTAATTATGACTGAAGCTCATCGAGCTCCGTATTCAGCTCATCTAGGAGTCAAGAAAATGCATGCTGATCTTCGACAATTGTATTTCTGGCCTGGTATGAAACGTGATATTGTTGATTATGTATCGAGATGTCTTGAATGCCAGCGAGTTAAAGCTGAACATCAACATCCCGCTGGATTATTGCAACCACATCTCATTCCTAAATGGAAATGGGATATTATATCTGTTGACTTTATTGTAGGGTTACCTACGTCATCACGTCGACATGATGCCATTATGGTAACTGTTGAACGATTGACTAAAGTATCCCACTTTTCACTTGTACGATCTTCACACAATGCTTCATCCGTAGCTAGGATATTCATGGAGGACATCATTAGATTGCATGGGATTCCTCGTAGGATTATTTCTGATAGAGATCTTGTATTTACTTCAGCCTTATGGACTTCATTACAATATGCTTTAGGTACATAGTTGAACTTTAGTTCAGCATATCATCCTCAAACTGATGGTCAAACAGAAAGAGTTAACCAAATATTAGAGGATATGCTTAGGATGTATGTTATGGACCAAAAGTCACGTTGGGAGGATTATCTGTACTTAGTAGAATTCATTTACAATAATGGATATCAGAGTTCCATAGGTATGCCACCATTTTAGGCATTATACGATCATCCTTGTCAAACTCCTCTTAGATGGAATCGACTAGAGGATAGAGTATTACTTGGACTTGAGATGCTTCGAGACATGGAGCAACAGGTTGACCGTATTAGAGAACATTTGATAGAAGCACAGGATAGGCAAAAGAAATATGCAGATGCACATAGAATAGACCGACAATTTGCTGTTGGTGATAGAGTGTTTCTTCGAGTGCGACCGCAAAAGAGTCCAATCCATTATGGAAAAGGCTCTAAGCTTGCACCTCGTTTCGTTGGACCATTCAAGATTTTAGAGAGAATTGGTCCCATGGCGTATCGACTCGCCTTACCACCCAGTTTGTCTCGTATTCATGATGTTTTTCATGTATCAGTTCTTAGGTAATATCATCCCAAAATTTCTCATATACTTGATTGGAATGCGTTACAGGTAGAGGATGGGCAGTTGGATTTGGAGCTCGTGGCCATTCTACAACACCAGACACTCGGTCTCAGGGGTCGAGACGTTGATCAGGTGAGGGTCCAATGGGATCCTAGCCATGAGGCTTCTGCTACTTGGGAGGATGCAACACGCATGAGGGAACTTTATCCCTATATGTTCGCAGGCTTTCAGAAGCAAGCCTGATCCTAGGGGGGGAGGATGTAGTACCCCTCCATTTATGCTTATGCTTTCCGCTGTTATGTTTTCACACTGTTAGGCTATGATACCTTGTTTGGATATTTTGATCGCTGGTTTTGAGCGATAGTGGATTTATTCTGTGACATGATGATACATTGTTTGGTGATTACTGATTTTTAGAAATGCTTTGAGATAGTGTAGATGTTTACTTTCAGTTGATTATTGCTATGTACATGTTTATGATGGACTAACAACTATTTCTTTCGTCAGTTTTATGTGATGTGTATTAGTGTGGAGAATGGAATCGCATCACTCATTTGCAAATGCCCTGGGATATCCATGATTTTCTCTACACAGTGTGCCTGTACAATGATTTTTATATATGCATGTTATTGTTTGGTTGCAGGAATTGCAGGTACATGACACCGACTCCACCTGGGTACTCAGGTCTGAGCGTGTTAAGACTCAACGGATACGTTGATTTGGAGATAGTAGTTGGTTCACCCTAGTCTAATCTATAATCCCGGTCTTAGTACATTGTCTGTTTTAGTTCAGAGTCATCTAGGATTGTTTTGTATTCTTCTGTTTGGATAAATTGTTTGAAAGGTAAATTTGGTTAAATTTTAATGTTAGTTTATTGTGCTTTAATTATTGTTATTTAAATTAATTTTTAAATGTTGAAGAAATTAGTTCCATGTTATTTAATTAATTAATTAGCTTATTTGGTTAAATGGTTTGATCTTAAAAGATTAAACTTATTTAATTAAATAAATAAATAAATAAAATTAAATTATTATTGTGTGTGAATAGATTCAATATTTAAATTAAATTATTTGTGGAAATGGCATTTGAATTGTAAATTAAATTGTATTTGAAAATTAGAAAATTTAATAAAAATAAATGCATGCATTTGGAAATTGTAAATTTAAATTAAATAAATTAATTGCATGCAATTGAAATTGGCAAGATTGCCGAGAAGTGGTGGAGAAGATATTTTGCAACCACTTCTCGACATGTGTGCCAGTGTATTAATTGTTTATGGTTGAGGAAATTTGTTTACGGAGGTAAAATTGGATCTGGGAAATCACAGAGGTTATCCTGTTATTCATAGAAAATATTTTGGTGCTCTGTAAAATTTTTGTATATGCTTTTTGGGTATTATGTTGCAATTTGTGGAAAGTTTTTGGTTGCTGTTTGGGCTTTGGTTCTCGGGAAAGATTTGTGGAAGCTACAGGAAAAAATCTTCACCAGTCAATTTTGTGGAAGCTACAGGCAAAAATCTTCACCAGTCAATTTTCAAAGCACAGGAAAACAGGTAATCCTCTGGTTAATTTATTTTATTTGTTTGATAAAGAAAATATGTGAAAAAGAAATTAAGTGTAATTTAAATCTCTGTGTTTCACGCAAAGAAATTATTTGCTGTATTTATTTTGTGAAGTTTTGATAAGAAAAGAAGAAAACTTCTATAGTTTATTCTCTGAAGATAGAATTTAGTTTTCTGAAGGGAAATATACGTTGAATAAGGAAATTGAATCCTCCGGGAATTATTTAGGTTTTGAATTGGAAAAATTCTATGCATGTTCTTTTGAAAACCTCGGAAGAAATTTATCATTTCCTCTATTTCCCCACTGAAACTTTGTGGAAATTATTTATTTTTCCTAGTATAAAACCCTGTAGATTTGTATAGATATATATATATATCATCATACATATACATGTATAAATTGAATAGTGAAAGGCACTTTGTTATTTATATGAAAATTTAATTATGAATCGTCGTACAAAGTTTGTGTTAAATTTTGTGTATGCGAAATAGAAAATTCGCATAATTTTTTTGACTGTATTTTAATGTCAAAATATAAAACACTGTATTTTTTTTTATGGCCGTGGGGGTTTATTCCCCCACAACCGTCGCCCCTCTAAGGGCAGCGACAGTGGGAAAGGGGCTGTGGCTGTTCCCACAGCCGTCGCCTTTAGGGTAGGCGGCGGTGGGAGCAGCTCCAGGGCCGCCCCATTGTACCGGCCGGCCCGCGTATGGAGCCGTGACTAGTAATATTTTACACGGCAGCAACTGTCTTTATAAATCATGGTTATTCTGTGTGTTCGAAATTGAAAGTTATGGAATTTATTTCATTTCGAATATTAAATTCGATTTAAGGGTTATATTGTTATATATATATGTATTATGTTTATTTATTTAATGTTGAAAATATTTGATTAAAAATTAAAGTTTTAAGAAAAAAGAGAGATTTTGGAAAAATGAGAAATAAGAATTTATTTGATTTTAGATAGATATGTATATAATGTTTTCAGTGAGCATAATTATTAAATGTTTTAAGAACCATTATTAAGTTAAGAAAATATTGGAATTAGATACTTTCTCTTTTTAATTGTTTGACTGGATTTATTATATCCCAATGATAGACGTGTATTTGTTTTAATTGTTTTAAATTTTTATTGGGAAAAAGGGGAAAAGTTATCTTTGTGTGATTTTAAGTCTTCCAGTTGCAGTCTCTTCAAGGGAGTAAATTTGACTTTGATTCCATGTGATTGAACAAGTTAGGGTAGTGCACTTGATTTTGTGAATGAATTGTGATGTACATTGTGGTATATTTGGTATTATATGTTGAATTTGTGCACTTTGTCTACCCTAGCTAGTGAACTTAGAATTCCCTTTGTTATGTTTAGGGGAGTGGCTATTTGTAAGGGCTGACACACACAGTGGTGTGAGGGTAACTTACAAAGAGTTAGTAACTCAGTGACAACTAAAGAACACAGTAGTTAGATTAAAACTCTTAACAAGATGATTATGCCTTGCTTATGACTCTTGAGCTACTGCAGTCTTGAGTATAAGATGAGAAGGCCTGGAATGGAAAATCGGCATCTTATTTCTTCAAAAGACAATCGATTCCACAATCAATTGCATTGGGGCCGGGTTTCGTAAGAGGTTACTAGGGTAACCCAAGGTTGGGGGCCGGAACCTAGGAAGAAACACCAGGGTAACCTTTGCAACGTTGTGATGACACTCCACCTAAAATAACAGTTAACCTTGTGTATGCGAAACAATCAATTGTCTAAATCTGGAAGCAATGTAACCATTAGTTTGTTATGTACTAGTGTCTAGGGTTAGTAGATTAGGTCTAGGTAACCTTATTACTATCTCCTAGCACGGGGGGTGGACCTACAGGTACCACATGGTTGGGTGGAACATTCACCTTACTCTGTTGGGTCCCCAGTTTTGTGATCATGACATTGAGAGCTTTATGGATGGAGAGCTCGCACTTGGATATAGTTGTAATCTCTTTATTACATTACTGTAAAATTTGTATTTGAAAACATCCCTCAAATGTTGTGAGGTGAACACTTGTAATTGTAATTGTAATTATTATTGAACTACCTCACCATGATGGATGAGTATTGTATATTTATCAAATGCAATGTATGGAAAAACAAGTTTGTACTTTATGATAGCTTGAATGGAGTTTTAAATGAAATGCAATGTTTATCTTTAATGTTTATATTATTAATTAATATGTGCAATGCGAAATACTTTAGTCACTTATGGAAACTCAAAGTAGTGTAACGTCGCATAGCTTAATGAATGTATGCAACTAATTAACTTAATAATTAAACTTAAAAAAGAAAAAATATTGCACCTTTATACACATTTGCAACATTCTTAGGTTATTAAGACAGGGCATTACAATAGGAAGACAAATTCATCTTATTTGTTTGTGTTATACTCTAATTTAATTGAGATATCTACAGGTCATAGAATAATATTACCTTCAATAATTTTTGATAATCAGACCATTAAACATTAAATTATAATTGACAACAATATATTCTATATTCTTAAATTAAAATTCATACATTGATATTGAATAATTATGGATCATTTTTTTCCTCTCTTTCTTAAAGCAAATGAGAAATAATTTTACATAGAAGATGTCAAGAATTAAGCCCATAAAGAACCACCCAATCCTTTATGCTTTCAAATTATTGTCTTGTTTGGATAAATAAAAGCCTAGGGGAATGAAGTTAGATGTTGTGGTTGAAATTGTCTTGATAGACATTATGCGAAATTTAAAATTTTGTATAGGGGCCTTACATATTTCCTGCAATGCTTATTTAAAGTTTTAATTAGGTCATAATGTTTAGATGATCACACACTGCTACTTTAATATGTCTTAACATGTTAGGTCAAGTCCTATGTCTAACATCAATGTAATAAAACTTCACTACTAATCAATTTAAAAATGAAGAAATAATATTCATCCCTTGCTTATGATTCTGCATTCTACATGTACATATGAGGGTAGTTGTAACTAGAACAATGGAAAAAATTCCTATATTCTTTATGCTTTGAAACTTGAAACATTAGATGATCAATGTAAATCATCTAGTCCAAATAAAATATTCCATATACAAGCTTGAAACTTGAGGGCATGTCTAAGTATGGAAATTTACATTAATTCCAAATAAAATATTCTAAGTGAAATGTTAAAATAGAATACATTCAATGTTGAAACTTGGTGGTCACTTAAATGTGTGAATAGTTTACATTCAATCCAATTCAAATGAATCCATACAATTTTCCAAAACTAGACATGCCAAAGGAATCCATGTAAATCTAAACTTGTTAACACATCCAAATCACTTAAAAATTCTAGGACTAAGGATTAGTATTTGAATTCTAGAATATTGAATAGAATTAAAATTATTAAATCCAAACACCAAGAATCTGCAATATAGAAGTGCATAATTTTAAAAGGACCATTAGGTTGTCTAGAAGCTACGAGCATTAAATGATCAACTCAACTTCCACTAGGTACATGCATCTAGGAACTTTAGGTCAATACTATTGCATGATAAACTCCTCCATTAAGTGCATGCAAGATCCATGTAATCAAGGAACTTCTAGGTCATCATATAACCAAATGGACATAACCTTTTCACAACCAAGTATCTAGGGGTTGTCCTAGGAGCTTCTAGGTCACAAAATGATCAAATATACAATCTCTATGTAATGATGACATCATTCAAAATACAAACATGATTTGTAAGACACCACATGATCAACTTCAATAGTGTAGGGGAACTTCAGGGAAACTAGCAACATGATGCACAATCATGTTTGATCAAGAAAATCCTTCATCTCAAGCTTGAAAGATCAAAGTGTATTCTATTGATAATATTTACCTCCATTTTATATATGCTCTACAAAAATATCCCTATAATAAGGTCACTTTCAACCATCTACCATTCCAACAAGGATTAATACCATGGTGTAAGGAATACTTCTTTCTTGAGCACTAAATTAAGCTCTAATACTAAATGAAAGGAAATCTACCTTACTACTACCAAAATCATAGACAAAATCTATCACTAAATGGTAAAAAGCATAAGAAAATATAAACATTTTTTACATTAATCATAATGTGAAATTATTCCACCTTAACCCTATGAGGAAATATGTAATAGTAGTTGTAGACACATCAAATTAGCATTATGCATATTCATCCACTCATTGAATTGATCAAACACAACAAATCCATTCATTAGGTAAATCGGGTCAATCCAAAGGTTTAATCAAATAATACCATTTCATCTCTCATAAATCATTCAACCTTCATCTTGCATCATCCATTTAATTAAATAAATAAGGACTTTATTTAATTCAAATCCAAATCATACTTCATCCTTTTCTGAATTAAATAAATCAAGTATTTAAGTCCTAAAAGGTCAAATTAGCCTAATCTTCATTAATTTAATCTAACCATGATTAAATGCTAATCCCATCCCACTTGCATTCTCTAGATTTGGCCACTTGCACATGAAATTGCATTTAATTGATTTATCAAAATCTTTATTTTCAACTTGGCATAAAGGAAGAATATTCTCCAAGTTTGAATCTCCCCCCAAGTGGACATGTACACCCAACAGAGCATTTATGAGGCCTTACATGTCTCTTACATGTCCCCTTCCAAAGGTCAAACTCAACATTCATTGCAAATTTGAATTCAAATTTTCCCCCTCTTGGGAACACTTCCCAAATCTTGCACATCCATTGACCACTCACCACTTGACAAGTGTCTTCCTCTCATTTGTCCAATCTTAGTCCCCACATTGGTCCCTCTTCAACACTTAGCATTTTGAAAATCCTTAAATAGAAGCTTCAACTTTGAGCAAATCCTCCAGAATATTTATGCAAAGTCACTCTCTTGGTTTGAGAACTGATTTTGTTCATCCACTCCACAATCTTAGCATTTTCATCTCCAATCTCATACAAGGTTACTCTCTTCAATGGAGAGCTAATCTTGTCCATCTTATCATCACCATCTAAGCTTATCAATCAAGGATTGGGAAAGGGTCACTAGCACATGTGACAACAATCCACTATGAGATGAAGTTGATTCATATTGTTTGTATGCTTATTTGGTTTTTCTTGTTGTTTTAATATCTTACTTAGCATATCTAACATGTTTCATTATCTCATAGGGATGTTGAGGATTATTTTGGTTTTAAAATGCTAACCATATGCAGATTTTCACATCCACATTATGGCGCTAGAAGGAGGGCTGAACCTCTAGTCTTTGTTTTTGTTCAACTCTATTTATTGCAGACAACAAACATAAAAATTAAGTTTATGTTTTTGTTTATTTGACATTGATCGCTGCAATGGAGAGGAATATAAGGTCTTTGTCTTTTGTTTAGACTATATTTTATTTCTCTCGAATCATGGTTCAATTCATATGTTTTGATTACCACTCTTGATTGGACTAATATTCTACAGATGAATCAGACTTTTTCTAAAATTGGGAACATTCTATCGAACAGTTCACGAGCCTTGTCTCATTCACACAGTTGCTTGAAAGTTTTTTTTTAAGCATTTTCAAAACACTTTTTGGTGCATATATTTGATGATGATCGCATTCCATGGGATTAGTTTGCTGGGAAGCACTCTGTGAAACCATTCATGTTCCTTTTCCATGCATCCCTGCTGTTGCTTGCATTTTTTTTAACTAGGGTAGTTTGCATCTGCAACATCTGACAAAAGCATATCTATCATATATATTGTCCAATGAAATTTGACTTCTAGCACATTTTGGCGTAGGTCCCAAATAAATTTCTAAGGCCCCCAAAGTTGGATCAACACCAAAGAATGACGTTTGCATAGAAGTTTTCAACTGTTGTTTGGAGTGGGAAATAAGCTGTTATGAACAAGAATATTGGGCATCGCTTGCACCATTAGCTAAATATTTAGCACATTGAATCAACATTAATCAAGATTTTCCTATGTTGATATTAAATGACCATTAATAGCTGAAAAAATATCATTCAATCAAAATTTTATTTTTCAAAAGAAAACAAAAATGCATTTAAGGTTGAAGAGACTTATTTCATTGATTTTCTGCTAGCATGTCTTGTCTACGCTTTAGCCCTTTTGAGTTTTCTTGGCTCTCAACCGTTTTTTTATTTCAGCGCGTGTCCTCTCAATTGTGCTTATTCTGGAGATCTTTGCTCATAATCTTATATTAAAGGCAAAGGCTGTGTTCCTTTGTTTCCGGCTCACGTGCAAGGTTTAAAGAGGAAATTGGCGCTCAACTTTGAAAGTATGATAGAGAAAGTGTTGAATAAAGTTGTACACTTGCCAAAGGAATTTTCCTGAAAGTAAAAATCATACGCTTGCAAGTGGTATTCATTTTGAAGCTTTCTTAGAACTGATTTGGGCGCAACCTTTTCCTTCACTTGCCAACCGCATTTACTTAGAGGCATTTATGGACTTTAAATTATTGTTGTTGAGTGCGCTTGCTAACAACAAGTCAAGCTGATATCTTTCTTTTTTCTTTTTTTTTTCTTTTAGTTTAGAGCTACCAATTGCACTTTGAAACCTTTTCTTTATGACATTAGGGACACAGCTGTGAACCTACCAAAGCGCATTAATTTGGAAAGACCTTGTTCATCATTTAGCCTAGTACGCAGAGATAGCTGCAATTAAGTTCTTTTTGTAAATGCAAGATGTAGAAGTCGTACTAAGGGAGGAGAAGCGTAAGGAGCTAGAATATTGTGATGCACTAGGCTTGAGTTAAAGACTCAAATCACCTCTTGCTTACTTGATGCACATTGAATATAACATTTAAGCTTCTGACATTTTGTGACAGGTTATCATGGTACATGAGATCGCTGCATAGAATTTTGTTTGTGTTGGGAAAAATTCAACATTGTTTCTTATCATAATTGCTCATTGAATCATTACTCTTATATGCTAGATCAAACCATTACACCTAATTGCTTATCTCTACAAGTAATGGCTTTTATGATTGACTTAAAACCTATGGACGACTTTGTAGGACTGTGTCAATCCTCCTGCTGTCGATCATCTCATCTTGTAGTCTTATTCTAAGTTTCAATTCACTCATTCAATGCGCGATTTGATGCCATGACTTTTATTTAATGGTTTTTGATCATGCTGTCATTGCTGTCACTGCAGCGGCTATTTTCTTTGCAATACATTAGAAAAATCTTTGCTGGCTGCAATAAAATCTTTCTGAAGTGTGCTTGGACTGATGTCAATTAATGTTGTCTCTATTGCTGTCTTATGGGAAGGTAAAATCTTATGCACTTAATGATCAATAAAATCAAGATGTTGGTAGGCATAATCTCCATAAAGACGAGTTAAAGAAGAATACATTTGACACAAGGCTCGATAGCTCCACACAACAACAAGAAGTAAAATCAGTTTGGGTGCATTCTTCTAGTTGCAACACAGCTTCCATACTTTGCTCAAGCGCCTTACACTAGTATTTCAATCCAAGGGTTAAGTGTGGGTATTTGTTTTCCACTTGGATAATCATTTTGATGAATCTTATCATTACTATAGATGGCACAGTTTGTCCTAAATAGGGGATAAATGCAATTTACATTCCAATAAGTAAAAAACCTAGCATTTGACATTCTATAATGAAATATTGGCATTTGGCTGGTGTGTGGACTAATTTTGACCTACAAATTTCATTTGGCATTATCATTTTTATAATGTTCATTTGGAGTCATGTGCTGATTAACTTTTAATGCTCTGACCATTGTTTTTCTTTTGCAGACATTTGACAGGACAAGCTTAAATTTTCTTGGTGTGATAATGTTTGATTCTTTATTGTTCCCTCACATATAATATTTCATTTGATATAACTTTGTGTTGTTTAAAGGGAAGGCTTGCATGAAGAATCTATGGCATTAGGAATCAAAGAATCACAAGCACTTTGGAAGTGGACATTGGACATTAAACTTGAATTGACCAATGTTAAAAGATTATCAATTAGTTATCATTATCAAATTGATCACATCCTTGAAATTGATCTTCTTTCAATATGTATTTTTTGATTTGTTTCTTAACAATTAATTCTCATATGTTTTTTTTTTATCTTGCAGATTTGCATATGGAACTTGAAAAAATTGAAACATTGGAGGCAACATTTGAAGAATCTTGAAGTTGAAGAATTGAGCATCAAATTTGAAACTCACAAAGCATTTTTTAATGCTTAAAGGCTTCTATTTCATGCTTTAAATTTCTGTTTTAACCCAACTAGATCATTGTTTTCTTTTAATGTTGGATTAAAATTGAACCTTAGAAATCGACTAGTCTTTTACTTTTGGACTAAAATTGAACAAGAAAAATTTCACACTTCATCTTGGTGCTCTAAAAAAATAATTCATCTTTGCTTTGAGGCTATAAAATAAACAAGTGCTTTCGTGTTTTTGTAATCTTTTTTGCAAAGTAATTTTGCTTAAAAGATGCATGCGCTTGTCTCACACCTCACGACGATCTTGAGAATCAAAAGTCTTTTTGTTGACATTAAGTTGCATAAAATATTGCCTCCACATTTTCAATTTGGGATTAAAAATTGAACAAAACACTTTGCGAGTGTGAGTTAGGTATATCGCGTGTGTTCTCCCTTTGTTTCTAAACGAAGGTCGATCGAACTACGGATGTGCTTGCTCGCTATTGTTTACCTTTAGAGGGGCTTGCCTAAGAGACACATCTGAAAGGAGAACTCAAAGGTGACTCCAACTGGTTTTTCATTTGGGCCGGTATACAAATGGATAAGACTAAACTATCAAGTCCTCATGGTATGTAGGCCTTAGCCGTATAGTGTCTTTCAAAATGGGGTACTACCGTAAAACATATAAGAGCCCCTAGTAGGATTGATTAAAGCCTTTAGTGGCTTGCTGGATGCTCGCAAGGTGCCATGTCCCCGATGTTGTGTCATTGAGAACGTTGTTTGTAGTTGCCATCCAGTCCATCCAATGAGTTTATCAAAGTGGTGCATTGGAACTTAGATTCCAAGAAGTTACTTGCCATGTCCAATCTTGGTCGAAATATAGAGGTTAAGACTTCATTCTTAACATACCTTTATATTTTGTCCTTGGTTTCATGTAAAGTCATCTCTTATACTACGAAGGGCATGAGGCAAGCCCACCAAGAAAAACGTACCAATTAAGCTAGGATGTTACATCGCTTGTTTGAAAACACAGTGCATTTATTGAAATAATTGGAAAACCATCATTTAACATCATCATTAGAATTTCAAACCCCTTAGTTAGAGAAAATACCTTTGAAAAAACCCAAGAACTATTGCTTACCCTTGGGATTATGTCCTTAGAGGTTTCTAAGTAATTGGGTTTACATCTTAATTTGCTCTTACAAAGGTCAACATTAGGCAACCCTTGTCCTAATTTCTTGGAACTTCCACATAGTATTTTGTGGGACAAAAAGAAGTTGTGACATTGGACATTCAGTTTGAAACCTAATCAAGAAGTGTGTTTGTGGTAAAAAGAACTCATTAAAGCAAAGATAACAAATTGGACCCCACACATGTGCTTGATATCTTTTGGTCATATGATTTTCATGCAAACATTGGTCTTTTGATTGCTCTTAGAGAAAAGTGTGTTCTTCAATACCTTGGCCTAGTAAAAAAAGTCTCTCTAATTCTCTTAGGATCAAATCAAACACTTCATCCATCTCAAACATTTATCAAAATCCATCCCACCAAACAACTTTAGAACTTTGGAAACATCATTCTAGACTTGGGTGAATCATCCTTAAATCAAATCAAAGTAATTTGTTTAATTAGGTGTGTGGGAATGCATCCTTTCTCATACATTTAATTAAATCAACCATCCTTTGAACAAGTTCATCCTAACATCACATCCAACATCCTAGGGTTTACAAGTTCATCATCCAAATCAAACAATCAAAATCAAGTCCTAAGTCTAGCATTGATCCAAAGTCCCTAAACATTCATCACCCATATCATTCACCCCTTTCATCCCATTATTGGTCCTAAGAACCTTAGAGGTCACTTTTGCAACAAGGTCAAAACACAAGGAGAACATGGAATATACACTTGATCCATACATCTTGGGTAATCCAAATCAATTGAATCTTCAAAGCCTTACAATGCCGATTGATTATCAAAACTCACACTTATACAATCCATACATGGGACCATTACCTTCAACAAATGTCAATAGAACAACAAGTGTGAGTATGTCCAAATCAAAGATTGGAACACAATTCCCGATGGTAAATCCAAGCCCAAACCTACAAGTATATCAATCGAACAATCAATGCATGAACCTTGAAATGAACAATGTCATCCCACTAAATCCCTACAAGCCAAAGGAGAATGTACCAAGTACAAGTTTTTGAAACATGAATCTGGAAAAATTTGGGATGGACACATATACAAATCATACAAACATGAAAAATGGTCAATTTCAACCTATCACGCCAAATCAAAGCATCATCCCAAATTAGAACATCATCCAAAATCCATTCGTCCATGATTCCATTCAAAAATGACAAGCATGCATGCCAAAACTACTTGAACACAAGCCAAATCAACTATATCAAGGGAGTCAAGATCGAAATCAAGAACAAATTTGGCTAGATCAAATTGCTACACTTAGCAAAATAGTTGAGGCATTGCGCCAAGGGAAATCTCCACCACTATTACCAACATCATTCTTTGGTTTAGGGCTTCCCCCTTTACCTAGCACCAATCACTCCACCCAAATCAATCCACCTAGCGTCAATCAAACCATCACGTCAAATCCTTCGAATATACCATCGACATCACACCAATGGATGGTATCTAATCAAACAACAACATTGATCCCAAATCGAAATACGGTCTCCCAAGGACCTATCACCTCGGTTATTCCAACCATCACTATCCCTTCAATCATTCCAACCACCACTATCATGCCCATCACATCTCAAACACTCACTATCGCTCCAAGTGTATCTCAATCACTTGTCACCGCATCCAACACAATTCCAAATACACCACCACTACCGCCAAAACCAAGTGCAATAAGTCAATATCGTAGCATCACACTAAAAGCACATCAAGCCTACCAATAAGGGCTTCAACAATCTCAAGCTACCCAAGCCTCTCAAGCTACCCAACCAACACGAGCTCAAACATAAAAGATGACAACTATTGAAAACAAGGATCAAGATCAATCCATCACTGAGCACACGTTTACTTCATCCAATGATCAAATCGACATATTTCAAGAGTCACTTTTGAATCACGATCAAAATTCACCAACAAAACTCAACAATGAGCCAATTCAAGAAATATCAACATCACTTGACTCTATGGTCGAAGACATTCACAATATCTCCACCGCAATTGTCAAAAACAATGATCAAAACCTCTCCATCGAGGAGCACATTGAAGATGTTTTCACCCCATCCGATGATCAACTCACCATACATCAAGAACCACTTTTTAGTGATCTCTTTCAAGGAGTGTTAGGATTATTTGATCCAATTGACATAATGCATAATTAGTTCACCTATGATCATGTTGAAAATGTCTCTACATCACCTTACGAGTTAGAGGACATATCTCAAGAATTTATTCCAAAGCATGATCAAAATATTTCCTGGAGATCTAGCAATGGTCCTTTTCAAAACATGTTGATCCCCTTTGACCGCATGGTTACAGATACTAAAAGAACCCTAAACTCGACACTTGAGGATATTGAACCACTTACCATGTACAATGATGACATCCAAGAACCATTTATAAGCAATCCATCCTTTGGAACTGATCCATGTCAGGAACTTGATCTAAAGCATGTTGAAAGCAACTCCGAAATCATTCAAGATCAAGAATTTGTATCTTCAAGATACTACAATCATCTAATGGACACTCTCCTATCTATGCAAGATGATCATATCCATGTAGCACATACTCCTCCACCTACCCATGAGATGCTTTCTATGGATGGACACATAGATGATCTTCATCTAGAACAAGATTGTGTTACACAAAAAGAGCAGATTATTAACTCCTACAGTCAAACAGAGTTATCGACATCAAGATCAGATATATCCAAAAATTAGATTAAGGAAATCATGAATAAAGATATCAAACATTATCTACTCAAGGAAGAAAATTAGACAAAATAGTATAATCTATAATTAGCAGAGCAACAAATGGAAATAATGTCGTCTACAGTGATCATTGATCAGAGAATGCATTTTGAACAAGAGCTCTTTGAACAAGCAGAATCAAAGCATAAATTTGCTACTACCACCATACTGGGGGAAACTATGTCTCAGGAAAATGTCAACATAGGGAGCACGAAGAATCCTTGCGATGAAACCATTGCCAATACTACAACCAGTCACGTCACAAATCTTCATCCACCCATCACCCCATCCATGAATTGGGACCAACGTCAAAAGAAAGATCTGAATCAAAGCACAAAAAAAGTTATCAAAGCAAAAGAAGCTAAGAAGCATGATGGAAAAATCAAATACGCATGGATACCAAAAAATACAAAGAAAGATCATCCCTATCAAACTCCATTAGTCAAAGAAACTGTGGGGAAAAATACAAGAGGGAAAAGTATCCATCAAAGATGTCCGAAAAAGAAAAAGCAGGCTTTTCAAGCAACGTACAAAGTGTATCAAGCAGTTGGTCCTAATTCCACACACTTCCGTATCCAACCATCATTGCTCATCTTCCCAAGTTTGGAGAGTCAAAGGTTCCAAACTGTCAACCAATCCATCTCTTATCCCTAAACACACTCCATCCACACCTCCACGCATGATATCCAGTTCTTACATTGACCATGTATTGGCAACGACTCTTCATCATAAGGATTCTGAAGGCACTCTATCGTGATGTACGCATAAAGACAAAGTTAACTCTGGTATCGACGAAGCAGATCAAGAATCCCAAAAGCTGCATTCAAGTGCACGTATCTTAGCAAAGCAGCTTCTTCAGGAAGGATACCGATGGCACATTATGACAGGGGAATTTACATCAACACCACTAGGTGGTTCAACATGAATCTTTTAGAAAAATACAAAAATAAAAATAAAAATATGAAAATCCAAAAAAATCCTGTGAAAAAGGATTGAAAACAATAAAGAGAAAAAAAATCGCCCCTCTAATGAAACCTTTATGGTGGCGCTTTTGGGCGCAATTCATGATGAAAAATATGGAAAATGTGCATCATGAGTAGAATCAAAACATCTACGTGGCGCCTACTGTGAAAGCATCTCATCCCATCCATATACAATAAATTGAGCATCCATCCATCTTATCCATAATAAATCCATCCATCCATGAACCATTTATCCAATCCATTCATACCATTCAAGATCCGCCATCTGTGCTATCTTGATCTTGATGAAATTGGAGCACACTCTTTATGCTTGCTTATGGTAAACATCTCCTGATGGGCCTATTTCATTGATCTATCCTATCCTATGTTATTTTGCTTCATGAAGCATTATCCAAAATGAGAATTTGTTTATCCAAACACCTTATCTTATCACAAGATAATCCATGTCCCTCCATCCATACACTTATCTGAGCATCCACCCATGACACTCCATACATTGCTAGACATTGGGGACAGATATATATACATCTTGCTTCGAGAATAAATCCTGATCTATATCCTCCAACTTATGTGGCGATCCGAACATTGGAAAACATGAAATCAAATTGGTCAAGCATCTGCAATCCAAAATCCGAATCACTAGCCCATGGCATATTTTGACGAGAAGAAATTCCTTATCAGTCTTCAACTTTCATCGAACATTGATCCAAACAATCACTATCAGTCACATCTAACGCATCCTTCAAACATCACATCAAATCATTCGAACAACTTTTGTTCCAAATCAAGCTTCAACAATCATGATCAATCGAATCCAATCAATCCACCATCATCTTGGGATATACACCCTAATCTTTGTGTTGCTTAACACTATCCTTTCATTGTTGTGCATCCTCAACAATGTTATCATCATCATCAATCCCATCAATATCCTAATCCTTGTGTTGCATAACACTATCATTGCATTGTTGTGTATGCTCAACAATGTTATCATCATCATCAATCCCTCAATCCGATCAATCAACCATAGCTTGGTTTTCAACAAAAATCATAAATAGAGCATTGATATCATCACACATGTCCTTATCCAAATTGTCAAAATCATGCGAAAATCCAAAAACATCCAAACATCAAAAAATCCAAAAAAAATTCATAAAACAGAAAACATCAAAAACATTGAAATCTGAACTACGTCGTCTCTGAGCTTAAACGTAGGCAAGGCTAATATCTGATCAGCCCCCGATACATCAAAATCCAAAAACATTCAAAAACATCAAAATCCAAAAACATTCAAATCACATCAAAAATCCAAAAACATTCAAAAAATATCAAAATCCAAAAACATAAGAAAATCAAAAAATCAAAAACATCGCAAAATCCAAAAACACCAAAAACAGCCTCAAAACATTCCAAAAACGTCAAAAACATCCAAATATTTGAAAAATCCA
>VDFB02191303.1:35869-66037 GCA_007258455.2 Sequoia sempervirens
GAATGAAGGATTTAGAGAGATAGGAATGGGGCAACGATCATTATTCTTTTGTCTGCTGTGCTTGTTGAACGTTCTTGTAAAATAACTTGGCGAATACTTTCTTTGTTAGATATGTATAGAGGATGTTTTGGATGGCTTGTTGACTATTGCATTGATTGGTTATACCTCTCCGTGTTTTGGTCTGAGATGTTTAAAACTTCTAAAGTGCATCCTAGCAAGGTTTCCATATGTCAGGTGTGAACAGGAATACTCCTATCTATTTGTCGAGTCAAAGTCCATCACACTAAGTACAACACCATCTTGGTCCTTCATACCTTGTTGCATCGTACTTAGGTGTGTTATCAAACATAAAGTAAGTGACCCTTTGAAAATCCCAATCCTTGATAAGAAAATTATCATCATTTATCATCATCATCATCGTCTATCATTGTCATCATCTCTAAATAAAGTCTCATCGGATCATGGACTTGTGGGATCCTCTTGTCATCATCTCATTTCCATACTAACACCAATTCATCACCAGTTCATCCATCATGCATCCATCGTGCATTCATATCATCATCATCATAATATAGATCTATTAGTCTAAGCATCTCATAAATCATCCATAGCATATCACATCATCAATCTCATCCATCTCATATCATATCATCATTTAAGTTGTTTAGGATAATATAGATTTGTTATTCTAAGCATCTTAAAATCATCTCATTTGCATCATCATCCATAACCACCCATTTGAACCTCTTTATCATGAGATCGACCCTCAAATTGAATCTTTTCGCTTGATCTCTCGAGGGGGCAATGTACCAGTGTACTTCTTTCCATTTGGGGCATCTGAAAAATCAGATTTTTTTAGTTTTAATGCATGACCAAGAGTTATTCTTTGAACCAGCCTGGCGGTACATTTGCTTCAAGAGGGAAAATGTGAACCGCGTCAAATTGGCATTAAATGCATATTCATCCACTCATTGAATTGATCAAACGCAACAAATCCATTCATCAGGTAAATCAGGTCAATCCAAAGGTTTAATCAAATAATATCATTTCATCTCTCATAAATCATTTCAACCTTCATCTTGCATCATCTCCGTTTAATTAAATAAATCAGGACTTCCTTTATTCAAATCCTCAATCATACTTCATCCTTTTAAATTAAATATAATCAGAGTATTTAGGTCCTAAAGGTCAAATGACCTAATCTCCATTAATTAGTCTAAACCGGTTAAATGCTAATCCCATCCACTTACATTCTCTATGATTTGGCCACTTTGCCTTAATTGATTTGTATAAGTCCTTTATTTTCAACTTGGCATAAGGAAGAATATTCTCCAAAGTTTGAATCTCCCCCCAAGTGCACATGTACACCCAACAGAGCATTTATGAGGCCTTACATGTCTCTTACATGTCCCCTTCCAAAGGTCAAACTCAACATTCATTGCAAATTTGAATTCAAATTTTCCCCCTCTTGGGCACACTTCCCAAATCTTGCACATCCATTGACCACACCACTTGACAAGTTTCTTCCTCTCATTTGTCCAATCTTAGTCCCACATTGGTCCCTCTTCAACACTTAGCATTTTGAAAATCCTTAATAGAAGCTTCAACTTTGAGCAAATCCTCCAGAATCTTTATGCAAAGTCACTCTCTTGGTTTGAGAACTGATTTTGTTCATCCACTCCACAATCTTAGCATTTTCATCTCCAATCTCATACAAGGTTACTCTCTTCAATGTAGAGCTTATCTTGTCCATCTTATCATCATCATCTAAGCTTATCAATCAAGGATTGGGAAAGGGTCACTAACACATGTGACACCAATCCACTATGAGATGAAGTTGATTCATATTGTTTGTATGCTTATTTGGTTTTTCTTGTTGTTTTAATATCTTACTTAGCATATCTAACATGTTTCATTATCTCATAGGGATGTTGAGGATTATTTTGGTTTTAAAATGCTAACCATATACAGATTTTCACATCCACAGTAGTATCACTAATCTATAAATTCTCTAGTATAATTTTGACATAGACCACACATAACAAGAATGAAAGAAAGAGAAACCACACAAGAGAGGAGAAAATAATATACCTTAAAAATAACTTTTTATGAGAAACCCAACCTCGAAAAAATAATGTTATTTTGAAAATAAAAATAATATTAGGCTTTGAGTCTCAACATGAAGATCAATAGGCCAAGGCAAGGACTAACTACATGAAAGATGTGATCTTATTCCATGGTAGTGTGCAACATTATTGCTATCCTCATAATATTGATCCAAGAAAAATGAGATCTAAATGTCCCACTCCATGCTCCTCAATATATCCTAAACAAGAAACCTAAATCAATCCCCACACACAATGAATAAGTACAAGATAACTAAGTTATGAATGATTTCATCTCAAGTCTTTTAATTATAGGCAAGAGAGCAACCAAAATGATGAAACTCACTAGAAGCTTCCTAGCCACCTTTGTCACCATTATTTAATAACTCAATCAAATATAATTAATGCACTTTATTCACAAATAATAAATTCTCAAACATCTTCATGGTGGCCCCTTTGTTCCTTCAATCCAAGTTGGCTTGCAACACATGTCTTAAATATTAAATATTATTATAATATTGAATGTATTATATAATTAACCAAAAACATTAAATGCAATAAATCCAATTAACCATATACTCATTGAACATATACTGGCCCCAATATACCATATATAATAAATATATTTATTATATCAAATACAACCTCCTAATAAAATTGACTAATTATGTGTAGGCAATTACAACAACAAAAGAAAGCAAACCTCAAATTGAGGTTGATTTGGATTTTCTCGTACCTTGATGACATGTGGATGCTCAACAAATGTGCAAAATCTTTAGTAGCATGTTGGTTATTTGATTCAAAGATTCAGAGTATCAAAATTAAATAAGAGATTGATAAGAGCTAGATGAATTTGTGAGAGGAATGATGGATTAAAGATTTTCAAGATGAAATTTTGCACGGTCAAGATTAATTTGATTAATCTTGAGGACTGGAGATTTAATGTAGAGTTCACTAGTTTGATTGACTAGTTAACTCAATTGATTGATTAGTCAACTAAATTGATTGGCTAGTCAACTCTCTTAATTGAATAGTCAACTAGCTTTATTTACTAGTTAACTAGTTTGATCGACTAGTTAATTGACTTGATTTCTTAGTCAACTAATTTGATTTAGAGTTAAGTTTAACTCATTAGTTTTTGATTAGATAAGCATGGATTTTGAAAGGGCCCTAATCCCTTTTACAAAGCAAAAGATATATTGTTCAACACAAGAAAACAACAAAAAACCAATAAGGAGCAACAACAAGACATGACAAAATAACAACAAAACAAAACTACTACAACTCCATTGAAGATAGAGCAAAACACCACCCACCCAACTCAAGGTGGTTAAATTTTTTTTTCCAAAGATTTTTGTTGAACCGTTATACAAGGGTTCTTCTCCACAAATATTTTCATATTTTTTTTACAAGGAGAAGTTCAATAGGACCACTCACAAGACCAACCAAACCAAGGTATCAATAGAGGGGTTAGTTAAAGAGGGATGACCATTAGAATCTTCTTTTTGAGGCTACTAAAAGAGAGTGGTGTGATCTTCCACAACATCAGACATCTCCTTTTTCTTCCAAATAAAGTGTTGTTTCTTTTTCCTTAGGTAGGTAAAGGAGGCATGACCTAATTTACCACAAGAATGGAAAATAACCAAATAATATTCATATTCAATCTGCTACACCCACTTCCCAAATTTTAAGGATAAGATTATCTAAGTAGGGAGAATAAGGTTATTCTCCACTAACACACAAAACCTAGAAGACACAAATCGCTTCATAGATTTGGTGATCTTAATCTGTAGTACAAAAAATCCCAAAAGAATTAGTAATACTCAAAAATATTTTCATTCCAAACTCCAAAGGAAGCCCTGAAAAACAAACCCAAACAAGAAACTAGTGTCATAGGGTTGAAACTAGGAGACCACCTTTGAAGGTAGAGGCTGTTTTGGCCAAGAAACCAAGGGCCATTAAAAAGGACCTTAGAGAAACTTTCTTCGCAAGGAAAGGAAAAGAGAAAGAAACCATTTAGCATGGCAGTTACCTTAAGCTGACCACCAAACTTCTAGATCTGACAAACCCATCTTCTAATTGCATCTATGTTGGGACGAAGGCCACAAAATTTCCCAACTAAGGAACTCTTAAGCCAATCCAAAAAATCAGAAAAGATAGAGTCAGGAATATCAAATTGAGCTTTTTCTCCATCCGTAGTAGATATGGAGCTTCCATTAGTCACCTTATAGTCAAGATCAAGTAACAGGTCAGACCCACCACCTTCCTCCAAAGCATGAAGCTCCTTTGAAGTAGCCATGGGGGAGGAAGGAAAAATAGTCTGAAAAGTGCTCAAACCCTCGGTGCTACAAGTGAGGCCATCTATGGGAAGCCCAACCACTATAGGGGACATAGGGGAAACATCAGGGACTTTAGAAGAAGAAGGAGCACCTTCCTCAACAATAATAGGGAGAAGGAATCCCTTTTTGAGACCAAAAAGAAAAACATTTTTCTCTACAAAACTTGCAGTCGAGCTACTCAAAGCCTTCAGACGGGCTTCCAGAAGGATATCTAGGAGAAGCTCATCCTCCTCAATAGACCCCTCACAAAACCAATCCTTAGGATGATTGGAAACTCCAAAGGAAGAACCATCAGCAATATCTTCATAATTGAAGGACAAGAAGTCTCCATCATCCCACTTTTGAGCCCACAAGTCAACAATTGGGGAATAAGCGAAAAAATTAGCACTTTCAGAAAGTGCATTGCCATCAACAAAATGCTTTACCATAGAGCCACCCCCCATAGCCCCTAAGCCACAAACATGGGAGACCTCTTGCAAAACCGACCCTCCCAACATAGAGATATGACCAATAGTAGGAATGTCAGCTCCAAACAACTTGTCTTCAACAACACCATCACAATTTTGCTTACACTCCAATCCAGACCCCGTCGAGGCTGTAGGAAAAAGAACAAATGTCTTGGGGCCATCTTCAACCCCCACCAAAGATGCTAGTAGGGGAGACTTTGCAGCAATCCCTTCTTCATCCTGCTCACCTTCTCCTTCATCGCCATCTCCAAAAGCCTCAATGCCATCTGCAGAGGAATTTGAAATCCCCCTCCCCCCACTCATCTTCTCGCCCAACTTTCGCTTCCCATTCATTGCCTGTTAATTTCGATGTTTAACTCATAACTATTTGAATTGACAAGTTAACTAATTTAATATATGAATGAAATGTGAATTAGACTAATTATATATATTTTTTATTTTAAATAATTATGTATGCATGAATTAATTAGTTAACAATGACCAATCAATAAAATTATGTTATAAAAATAAAAATAAGTAATACATAATAGAATCTACATGATAAATTAAATATTAGAATAATGAAATTAATAAATCAACAAAATATTTGGTTAAAGAATGACAATAGAATGATGACATAATTAATCTACATGATTTGAATAGATTAAGGACAAAATTAATTGTGATGAAATCTAGATTTCTTTACTAATATTTCATCAATTTTTTTTTTAATTTCATCATCCATACATACTATTTGCTGAAGGTTGGGCTGAGACATAATGGGTTGATAGAAAACTTGAAACTACTACTAAATATGTGATCTGTATACTTATCGTCCTTCCATTGAATTCTTTAATTCAATGAAATCAAAGACATAAAAATAGATCTATATTGAGTGTCGTAATAAACATCTTTAACTATTGGAAAGAAAACAGTCATTCAATCTATTGCATCTCAAAATGAAACAAATTTCATATATTCGAGCACACAAAGCCCATTAGGAGGACGACAAGCTAAAAGCAAATCTATTTCAAAGGCATGTGCATCTGCTAGCAACGAATTCAAAAGAATCTGAAGCCAAACATAGATCCCATAGCACTTGAAAAATTCCCCAAACCATTCAGACTGCCCAAAATATCCGTGCACCACCACCGTTACCTCCTCCTCCTCCTCCTCCTGGATTGATCATATTCACAGAATCATAATTATTTGAAGTGCCTCCCATGATATTTTGCACTATGCTTTCCATTCCTGACCCTCTAAACATATTGTGATTCCCATTACCATATGCAGATGGAAGTGGTGGGCGTTGCTGTTGCTGCACATGAAAAGACGAGGAGCTGTTGAGTACAGATGGTTGAGGAAACACAGAGTATCGGGGAGGCTCACTGTAACTTCTCCCCATATAATGAGGATTCCCCATGGGCATATGACCACCCATTAGTCCTCTCTGGTTTATTTCTCTTGTATAATTCTCAAGAAATTCGTTAATCAGACTCTCTCTCAGAGAAGTTATTTGGGTGCAGGTCACATGCGAATCATACTGACACTCAGAATAATGATAATACCACAACCCTTGGCCAGGTATTTTGCACACATCACAGATAAAAGATTTGTCTAGATAGGGAGGAATGAAGGAGAGGGCCAATGTTTGCTGCGGATGATGTGGGTGATCAAATTTCATGGGCAGATTTGCACATGAAGGATGCAGATCTAATTGGTAGAGAGTGCAATGAAAGGAAAAGCCATGTCTCATTTCTTGCCCACATGCATCACATGCACAAGTGATGGCATCCACCTCTTTCTAGGCACCTAAAAACCCACTTTAAACGAACAAACAGGCGGAAAAGGAAGGTTGTGTTGCTGTAAGCAACCTCACACAAACTTTACAAAGGTCTACACACGTGCTGCAGGTCCAACAATTAGTTTTGGAAGCATAAAAACAATTGTAGAGACACAAACTGAAGTGCTGTTTAAAACAGACTGTTGCTGCAGGTACTTGCGGCGCTGGCTGTAGGTGACTATTCAGAATTTCAGCAACATAAAATACTCAAAATTTGCACACAACATTTGATACTTCTATAGCAACGAACTCATAACCAATAGTTCATAGACACATGCACACAGACAACAACTGCGAAGAGGAAAAAATTATATTACTTTTAAAGATCAAATTTTTACACACTTAAACATGCATTTACATAAATATTTGCAAAACAGAGTGCCCTCTGTCAATCCGCTTTCTTCTTTTTGTCCTCCTATTATATGCTACAGGCCTCTCTGACTATTTCCAAACATTCTTCTGCTGTCCTCTTCTATCCTCCTCTGTTTTTGCTATTCTGACCCTCTTTCCTCTGTTATGTTCTCTATTTTTTTTTGTTGTTCTATCATTTGGTTTTTTGCTGTTCTATTCTTCTTTTCTCAACTACTAAAATTTAGAAGCTTCTTCCCAAAAATCTTCCAAAAATCCCACCTAAACAGCTGCAACGTTCAAAAACTTGCATTAATTCCTCCACCTACCTGTTTTTGACTTCAAAATATCTTACTCAACTTTTCCCTTTACCATTTTTTAATGCTGCTGCTGCTCATTAAATGAGCTCACGGGAGGTAGTTGTTGTCTCAAATCAAAACAAAAATCCAAATTTAAAATATAATAACTTCTGGCTCCTCATATGATGGCATTAGTTTAGGAAAAGTACAAAAAAATATTTTAAGAATATATGATGCCCTTGCATCAACAAGCCCCTTCTGCATAAGCCCATGGACTAGAGAGCAAATTGAGAAGATGACTATCAGTAGGATGGCTGATCTGCTGAGGGATTTGTGCACAATTTAAGTGAAGGTTAAAATTGCAGGGCTTACAACTATAGACCATTCCATTTGCAATGGGTTTGATGCATCCTCTACAAAATTGCTCTCCTGCAGCTCCTCCTTCCCAGTTCAACTCCAAGATATGACCATGGCTGAAATGTAGAATCTCTGTACTACTCTGAAAATTGAATCCTTCCATTATAATCTGTATGCTACACTGAATCACTTCAAGCTAATCTAAGATAATACAAAGTTTAAGAGGCGAGTGTGGCATCAAGCAGACACTCATATTTGTAGCCCTGTGGTGAAAGTTCTTGGTAGATTCATGTCAACATTGCAACCTTGAATTCATAATCTAACTCCTTTTCCACTGGGCTTAGTGGAATATTAGGCTATATGAAAACAAAATTGAAGTCTTCACATATCAAAAAAATAGGAAGAAAACAAAAAAACTTCATGACTTGGAGTACAATGAGATGAGAATTCATCTATGCACCTTGAGATGCGATGAATTTTTTAATATTTCTGAGTAATCCTCTCTGGCATCAAATTCTTGAATACTGGCCCTCTACTGGGCATAGTAGGCTGATATACCATAAACGACAATATTGTCACCCATTATGCTAAGTTGAAAAATAAACTTGTTTGACATTAGAAGCCAAGTCTTCTCAAGGGAGTTGGTATAGACATGAACAAAGAGTCAAAGGGTTGATGCTACATAGAAGTAAAATATATTGCATTCTAAAGTCAAACATAGCTGGAATGAACTGAGCTGAACCTCCCTTTTAAGGGACTTTCATAGTTATACCAATTTAACATATGTCTTCTCCCTTCCCTACTCAAAGCCTATAAATTTGATGGCTTAAGAACTTCCAAACACCTTCCATAATGATAATCACAAAATATGGTCAGTCTTGCCACTAAAGATTTTATGGATTTCCTTGACCTTTAATTTGTTTGAGTTTTACAAATTGAAATTTATATAATGTTTGGGTGAAAATATTTTAAATTGATCTTTAGTATTACATTAAACATATTATTTTGGATCAGTTTTCTATAACAATAATAGTTTTTTATAATTTTTATTTATAAATAATATAATTTTTTTATTATTAATTGAATTACATTTTTATCATAATATAATATTTAAAATTTATTTTAAATAAAACATAAATTATTAAATATTTTTTAAATTATCACACTCTATTACATATAAATTTATATATATATTAATTGAAAGTTGAATTATTATTTTTTTGACAATGCAATAACATCTAATCTAATACTAAACACATAATATTTAATGGATTTACAATAATCAACACAATCATCTCACTTAAAATCTATAAACCCAATTCTAACTGGTCACAACACACTCTAGCTTTGCCTACTTAGATGACCATGGGGGGCTCTCTAATGTCTCCCCATTTTACTTTAGTCATCATATTACACACTCTAACCTTACAATATGCATTAACACTCTATACCATTTAGTTATTACGAAGTCTCTAACTATGCTCACTAGATGTCATGGCCTTTTCGCTAGCCACATTCACTAAATGCCAATGGTCTGTTCACTAGCTATGCTAAAACACAACAATCCATGTGACAATATGTAATGGCACAAATTTGCACCCTAGGCAAATTTCCCATTTATTTTACCCTTACTTTAGAAACTATAAGTTCAATGATGCAAAACCCATAGTCGTCTTCCCATTCCTTCCATGTAGGCTTGTCTTTTTATGTCGATGGAAAAATATTTTTCGAGGAAGCTGCACATGTGTTGCATGGACGTCCATGTGCCATATTGTCATCATGATAGATTATTGCCTCTAAGATTCACAAAAGTACATCTCCTAGTTGGCCATGAAGGTAACGTCCTCTGTCAGGTCTTGAACGATGAAAAATGACTCCTTACCTCCTTTTTGCTCATTCAAACTCATTTTTTCCCTTCCTTATGCTAATTCTTTCACTCTTTTGATCTCTCTTGCTAATTCTCACTCTCTTGTGATTTCTTCTTGATCATTCTTGCCTCTTCTTGTTGCTACAAGCTCTCTTCTTGAGCTCTACAATGCTTTCTTGTTGCAACACCATAGTTTTTGTAGGGTCTATGAAGCTCCATCCTCTTGGCAAGGTGCCATCTCTCATCATCTTCTTCTCTCAGCCTTGAGTGCTAGCAGAAGGGAAAGTGATATTGCTCTTTTTATTTACTTGCATCATTGTGTCTTATAGAGTAGCATTCATACTGTCTTTGCACTCTATTTGATAGTGTCTTTTCCATTATGTCTTTATTGTTTTTTCTCTATATCATGGCATCTTGGTTGTTCATGGAGATGGGAACACCAAAACAGGGTTATGACTGAGGTAGACCTTAAAACACAACCCAACACTTTTCCTATTTTTGTGTGTGTAGGTGCAAGTTCATCCATTTGGAGTTATAGCTGAAGAATTGGATTTCGTGTGAGTGATATCTTTTCCTACGAGCTTTCTTTATCTTTTTCATCACTAGAATAATTCTCTTTAGTGTTCTCGTTGTACTATTTATTTCCACATTTTCATATTAAACTATCAAATTATAAAACTTTGTCATTTGGATTGTAAGTAGACCTTGAGAGTCTTTGAATATTATTCAACTCACCATCTATATGGGACACCAACGCATCCCTAAGACTCAAGTGCGACATGCTGCATTATGATTCCCAGGCTATCATCCCTAGATAAAGAGTTTTCTGAGTCACAGTCTGAGACCCTTGTAGTCTTCACTTGATTTCTAAAACACTTACCATTACGTATTGATCAACCTAAGGTAGTTTAGGGCTGCTCATTCCTTGAGGCTCTCCTGTGACCTGGAGCCTTAGGGGTGACAAATCCCCCTACTCTAAATTTTTGGTGAACCTGACATGAATGTCCTTGTTTTCATTTCTTGGTATTGGGGAATTTTTCTCTCCTGTCCTAGGTGCATTGTATATTTGTATATGTTGTGAAGCATGCAACCTTACGACCAAATCTACAACCCCTAAATACATAGTTAGAGAGACTTTTGGGTATTCAAAAATGGAATATAGGTAGGTCACTTTCTGCAAATCTAGTAACACAATCTTCTACATCTTTTGAGTTAGTTCCATCTGAGTACGTGAACATGGTTTCATTCACACCTATCCATCCTTTTGAAAATGCGAGTGCAATTCCGGATATAACTTTCACCTCACTTAATGAGCCTCTTAATATGGAGCCTTCCCCGCTATACATTCCTACCCAAATTAATGGAAATGTCATAATTGGTGTCTTAGTTGATTCGACGAGTCAGATTAATGTGATAATGAAGGAAACTCTATTTATAAATAGATTACATAAGGAGAGATACGAAGAATCAGAGACTGCCCTCTGTACCCACGATGGACTCTTTGTGGCCCCTATGGGTGCTATTTCTTTATCAATATTGGTAGGAACAAAGGATTTTGATGTCTCATTTGTTATCATTCTTGAGTTTGACCTATTTCGAGTTAGGCCGGGAATTCTATGGCTAGCCTCTATGAACGACGTCACCTCTGTGGTTCATAAATGTTTAAAGTTCCCTCATGAAGGCACTAGATGCATGTGGTGCATGACACTGGCTATAAAATGCTAGTTTCACATGGGGGCTTCTTGAATTGGATCAATTTTGTCCTGCCTTGGTCGAACCTCTCCCTCCTAGGGGAGATTTGTTAGACAAGGCTTATGTTAAATATAAGACAAAGGACTCAAAACTGAAGGCTAGTTATCCAGTGTCTCCTTATGCTATTTCTGTAAAAGCCTATATGGTATAGCACAACAAAAAGCTACCTCTTCTGCCTTGCCCAAGGGAAAGGGGAAGCTTTCTCGTGCTCTATAGCCTTCTCCTTTTGTGTCTATGGTTCCATCTACTTTTGCTTCTCATCCTGCTGTGGCACCTTTGGCCTTCGCTCCTATGCCTCACATGGTAAGTGTGATGGTTCCCACATGGCGAAAAGTGAAGCACGCCAAATTTTTGTGCTTCTTGTGCTACCCATAGTACCACGACCCACTGCCTATGGTAGGGGGAAGTCTTCCTATGGGGTTGTTCTAGATTCTTAGCCTCCATGGACTCCTACTATTCTTCCACCTACCCCTAAGGTAGAGAATGGGAAGAGGCACACCATTGAGGAACTTGTTTCTATTTCTCCTCCTATGGTTGTTTCTGCTTCTGTGCTTCCTTCTCCTGCTCCTACCTAGGAGAGTATCCTTCCATCAAAAAAAATTGTGAAGGATACTCTTGCGGTTGAGCAACAACCTCTAGTCTCTTCTTAGGTTGTGTCTTCTAGTGCTCACAACCAACATAACTGGCTTGCACATGAGCACAAGTGTAGGAAAAAGGCTTTAGCCATGAAACACACCACCTTACAAAAGATGGAGAGGGAGCTAGTGGCATATGTTTCTACATCTTCTATTGCTATTTCGCTTTCTTCTACTATTTATGCCTTGGTTCCCATTGCCTCTATTTTTCTTCTAGCTCCTCTGATGGGTCCTAATGATGCTCACCCCAAAAGGATGCAAGTTTTCATTTCTCCTTCCATGGAGCCCCCTCTCTTGATGTCCCTCCTAGACATCCTTCCATTCCCTTAGCCCATAGACATGCCAAATACAACGGTGGTGTTTGTTGTGGCTTTGTATTCCTCCTCCACTTCTTCTATGGGGATCCCACATCCTCTGTTGAAGTGCAAGTTGGAGGATGACCTCACTACAAGTGGAGCTCAAAATAAGGGTTTGACTTCTTTAGAACTTGGTTCTATCTTCCAAGTCTACACCATCTTGGTGATGGTGGCAACCCCTACATCCTCAAAGTTTGTCATTTCCCCTCTTGATGAGGTTGGCAATGACTCTCGGGTGTTTTTTTCTTCTCCTACTCGATTAAAACATGGCACATTGGCGAAGTACATGTTCAATTTGGTGGATGATATCTCGGCTCTGTCTTTGATCTTTACAAGATCGATGACTTTTTCTTCAGAAGAGTTTGGTGAATAAGACCTTGAGATGCCTTCTTCCTTGGCCCTTGTTGTAGGTGAGTTAGAGGGTACCGCTCTTGCTATCCTGCCCTTGTAGGCCTGTTTGCCCTCCCCTTATAATGATCTAGATCAATGGAGTAGGATGACTTACTAGTTGATGAGGACTAGGGTGGTACCTCTTCTTTATTTGTAGATTAGATTTGTTTGTGTGTTTGTGTTCCCCCATGCTTACCTTTTTATGTTTGTGATCCTACTTGGAGGACCCTCACTACCCTTGTAGGTGCTTGGATACAAGCATTAAAATTTTTTCATACACTTCTTTTGTTTGTATCATCATTCTTCACATGTCATGAAATTGATTTTTGATATTAGGGACAATGCAAAGTGTTGGGGGAATTTAGGCCTTCTTCCATGTTGACCCAATTTTCTTTTTCTTTTTTTTTACTTTGTCTTCATATGCTCTTCTTCATTTTTTGAGAACTTTGGGGATTGATGACTATTCATTCATACACTATATCATATCTATTTATATCTATGAAAAAATTTGACCCCGAATTCTCAGATCCCCCTGTCTCTTGATTTCTTTGTCTTTGTCTGCTTCTTGATGTTTTGGTTCTTATGTGTTGTCTCTCGCATGTGTGAAAACATACCATGAATGCATCTCATTGTGTGTTGTGTTCCACAAGATCTTTGCCTCTCCTTTCTCTCCTTAGGTTTTCGCGTGCTCCTCTACGCAATACACACCATCCTAAGGGGGGGCTACCATGTTGTTCTAAATTTCAATAAGGTGAATTCTTTCAAAAGGATTCCTTGGTGTAAAATTTCTTTAAAATTAATTCCTTGACGAAAGAATCCCTTATTGAAATCTTTCATTTTCCAAATGTTGTATTCTCTTAGGATTCTTGGATGAAATTTTCTTTCAAAAAGGATCCCGTATGTGAAAGGGTTTGAAAAATTTCCTTAGAAAAAGAAGCACTTTTTCTAAAATGAAAGAGTCTAGAAACTTTCCTTTGAAAATGAACATTCTTTCCAATGGATTCCTTGACGAAAGATGTTTCAAAAGGATCCCTTGATGATAGAATAACTTATGAAAAATGTGGCATCTTTCGATTGTCGTGTTCCTTTGAATGGGCCCCTTGGTGTGTTGAAGGGTTCCTTGTTGAAGGAAATCCCTTTGAAAGCTTTATTCTCAAAAGATCTCTTTGGTGTCTTGCAACGTGTTTCTTTTATCTGATATTTGATGTCATGTGTCTTGGTGTAAAACATCTTATATCTTGTTGTCTAGCTTGGGCGCAACTTCACTAGATCCGCTTTTTCTGTGACTGTCCTGCAACACAGTTTGCAGTAGTCGTAGGCTTATCTACCTGACTAGTGTATCTAATTAGGCTGTGTTATCATGCCAACTTGTTTCTTCTCATGTCTTATGATTGGATTTTTCACCTAACATGTTTTTGGTGAGATCCCAACTAGATTTACAGGATCAAGAACCTGTGAAGACTCCCCCTTTTGCGTCTAGGTATGCTTAATCAAAGAACTGCTTCCTTGGCATCATTGGTATATTCTGTTCAACCTATTACTACTTTAGCTCACATACAAACTGACACATATGCTCGCTAAAGTGGGGGAAAAATGTAATGGTGCAAATTTTCACCCTAGGAAAATTTGCCATTTATTTTACCCTTACTAAATAGAAACTATAAGTTTAGTGATGCAAATCCCACCGCCATCTTCCCGTTCCTTCCATGTAGCCTTGCCTTTTTGCATCAATGGAGGAATATTTTTTGGTGGCGTGCGTGTGCCACATGGATGTCTATGCACCACACTGTCATACTAACATATTCCTACCTCTCAGATTCACAGAAGCATTACGTCTCCTAGTTGGCTGCAAAGGTAACATCCATTGTTAGGTCTTGACTGATAAAAAATGACTCCTTAACTCATTTTTTCTCATTCAAACTCATTCAAGTCCTATCCTCATTATAATTCTTTCACTCTTGATCTCTCTTGCTAATTATCACTCTCTTTCTCTCTTCTTGATCATTCTTGCCTCTTCTTTCTACTACAAGCTCTCTTCTTGAGCTCTACAACACTTTCTTGTTGTAACACCATTGTTTTTGCAGGGTCTAGAAAGCTCCATCCTCTTGGTAAGGCATAATCTCTCATTATCTTCTCCTCTCATCCTTGAGTGATAACAAAAGGGGATGTGATATTTCTCTTTTCATTTACTTGCATCATTATGTCTTATAGAGTAGCATTCAGGTTGTCTTTGCACTCTATTTGATAGTGTCTTTTCCATTCTATCTTTATCAAATTTCTCTATATCATGTGGCATCTTGGATATCCATGGAGTTGGGAACACCAGAATGGGGGTCTGACTGAGGTGGACCTCTAAAAAAAACCCAACACTTTTCCTATTTTCATGTGTCTAGGCGTAGGTTCTTCCATTTGGAGTTATAACTAAAGAATTGGATTTCACATGAGTGGTATCTTTTCCTATTCTTTCTTTATCTTTTTCATCACTAGAATAATTCTCTTTAGTGTTCTTCTTGTTGTACTATTTATTTTTGCATTTTCATACTTAAACTATTAAATTATAAAACTCTATTAGTTGTAAAACATTGAGAGTCTTTGACTATATTTGACTTGCTATTCGTATAGGATGCCAGTGTGTCCCTGAGAATCTAGTGTGGTGCATTGCAATCCGGTTCCCACATTGTTGTCCCAAGATAGAGAGTTGTTTGAGTCATAGTCCGAGACCCTTTAAATATTAAGGGAGGGAAAATGAAAAAAAGAGGGAAATAAAAAATAATTTTAAAATTTTATTTATTTATATTCTCTTAATTTAAGACAATTAAAAGACTAAAAATATATTTAAGACAAAATTAATATTTCATCTTAAATTATTATCTTAAAAGGGGGCTTTATGTAGTAGTGTCACAACCACGTGTATTGTAATAAACGTAATGGAAACACTATCTTATCCATGTTGATATCCTACCATTGCAATTGCGGCGCTTGAAGTGTCGATCAAGACGACATTCAGTTGATTGCGGAGGAAGTCTCTGTATGCTTTTTTATTCACATAAAAGTTAGAACTGCTGCCCTTCTCAACCCTTTTAATCCTTGGCTGCTCTTGCAGACATGCAGAGGCTTTTTCCTTTAACAGGCACTTATCCAGATCTACTTTCTTAATTCAAATCAATATAACATTGAAAGTTATTAATTAATTGAAATCAAAATGAATACTCACAGTTATCCACAAAGCATAATGAAATTGAAAGCAAAATTTAGTAGTAAACACATGTATAGTGATGGCAATACCTCCAACTGTTGTGCAGTGGTCTAGAGAGCATTGTCCACATTCAACCAAAACTGGGGCTTTCCCTCTTCAACCTTTCCTCTCATTGAAAAAATCTCTTCACGCTGGGGATACACACTCTGAAGCTCATTTGTAACTTGACTTTTTGATTTTCCAACATTGTGATCAGAAAATGTGAGGTTCGTAATCTCACGATCAAATCTCTCATCATCACCTCCAAATTTCTGATTTCATCCCATACCCAGAATTAGTTTAAAACAACAACAATGAGATGAGAATTCATCTATGCACCTTGAGAGGCGATGAATTTTTTAATATTTTTGAGTAATCCTCTCTCGCATCAAATTCTTGAATATTGGTCCTCTATTGGGCCTAGTAGGCTGATATACTATAAACGACAATATTGTCACCCATTATGCTAAGTTGAAAAATAAACTTGTTTGACATTAGAAGCCAAGTCTTCTCAAGGGAGTTGGTATATACATGAACAAAGAGTCAAAGGGTTGATGCTACATAGAAGTAAAATATATTGCATTCTAAAGTCAAACATAGCTGGAATGAACTGAGCTGAACCTCCCTTTTAAGGGACTTTCATAGTTATACCAATTTAACATATGTCTTCTCCCTTCCCTACTCAAAGCCTATAAATTTGATGGCTTAAGAACTTCCAAACACCTTCCATAATGATAATCACAAAATATGGTCAGTCTTGCCACTAAAGATTTTATGGATTTCCTTGACCTTTAATTTGTTTGAGTTTTACAAATTGAAATTTATATAATGTTTTGGTGAAAATATTTTAAATTGATCTTTAGTATTACATTAAACATATTATTTTGGATTAATTTTCTATAACAATAATAGTTTGGATCAATTTTTTATAACAATAATAGTTTTTTATATTTTATATTTATAAATAATATAATTTTTTTATTATTAATTGAATTACATTTTTACCATAATATAATATTTAAAATTTATTTTAAATAAAACATAAATTATTAAATATTTTTTAAATTATCACATTCTATTACATATAAATTTTCATATATATATATATAAATTGAAAGTTGAATTATAATCTTTTTTGACAATGCAATAACATCTAATTCAATTCTAAACACACAATATTTAATGGATTTACAATAATCAATACAACCATCTCACTTAAAATCTATAAACCCAATTCTAACTGGCCGCAACACACTCTAGCTTTGCCTACTTAGATGACCATGTGGGGCTCTCTAATGTCTCTCCATTTTTCTTTAGTCATCATTTTACACACTCTAACCTTCCAATATGCATTAACACTCTATACCATTTAGTTATTACCAAGTCTCTAACTATGCTCACTAGATATCATGGCCTTTTCGCTAGCCACATTCACTAAATGCCAATGGTCTGTTCACTAGCTATGAGCTAAAACACAACAATCCATGTGACAATATGTAATGGCACAAATTTGCACCCTAGGAAAATTTCCCATTTATTTTACCCTTACTTTAGAAACTATAAGTTCAATGATGCAAAAGCCATAGTCGTCTTCCCATTCCTTCCACGTAGCCTTGTCTTTTTACATCTATGGAAGAATATTTGTCGAGGAAGCACATGTGCTGCGTCTGCGTGGACGTCCGTGTGCCACGTTGTCATCCTAATAGATTCTTACCTTTGAGATTCACATAAGCATTATATCCCTTGGTTGGCCGTGAAGGTAACATCCTCTGTTAGGTCTTGACCGATGAAAAATGACTCCTTACCTCCTTTTTTCTCATTCAAACTCATTCTTTCCCTTCCTTATGCTAATTCTTTCACTCTCTTTCACTCTCTTGCTAATTCTCACTCTCTTGCAATTTCTTCTTGATCATTCTTGCCTCTTCTTGCTACTAAAAGCTCTCTTCTTGAGCTCTACAATGCTTTCTTGTTGCAACACCATAGTTTTTGTAGGTTCTACGAAGCTCCATCCTCTTGGCAAGGTGCCATCTCTCATCATCTTCTTCTCTCAACCTTGAGTGCTAGTAGAAGGGAAGGTGATATTGCTCTTTTTATTTACTTGCATCATTGTGTCTTATAGAGTAGCATTCAGACTATCTTTGCACTATATTTGATAGTGTCTTTTCCATTATGTCTTTATTGTTTTTTCTCTATATCATGGCATCTTCGCTATTCATGGAGATGGGAACACCAAAACATGGTTCTGACTGAGACAAACCTTAAAACACAACCCAACACTTTTCCTATTTTTGTGTGTGTAGGCGCAAGTTCGTCCATTTAAAGTTATAGCTAAAGAATTGGATTTTGTGTGAGTGGTATCTTTTCCTACGAGATTTCTTTATCTTTTTCATCACTAGAATAATTCTCTTTAGTGTTCTTGTTGTACTATTTATTTCCACATTTTCATATTAAACTATCAAATTATAAAATTCTGTCATTCGGATTGTAAGTAGACCTTGAGAGTCTTTGACTATTATTTGACTCACTATCCATATGGGACACCAACACATCCCTGAGACTCAAGTGTGACATGCTGCAGTCTGATTCCCAGGCTATCATCCCTAGATAAGGAGCTTTCTGAGTCGCAGTCTAAGACCCTTGTAGTCTGCTCACTTGATTTCTAAAACACTTGCCATTACCTATTGATAAACCTAAGGTAGTTTAGGGTTGCTTGTTCCTTGAGGCTATCCCATGACTTGGAGCCTTAGGGGTGACAAATCCCCCTACTCTAAATTTTTGGTTCAAACCTGACGTGAACGTCCTTGTTTTCATTTCTTGGTATTGGGGAATTTTTCTCTCGTGTCCTAGGTGCATTGTATATTTGTATGTTGTGAAGCATGCAACCTTACGACCCAATCTATGACCCCTAGATACGTAGTTAGAGAGACTTTTGGGTATTCAAAAAAGGAATATAGGTAGGCCACTTTCTGCAAATCTAGTAACACAATCTTCTACATCTTCTGAATTAGTTCCATTTGAGTATGTGAACATGGTTTCATTCATTCCTATCCATCCTTTTGAAAATGTGAGTGCAATTCCAGATATAACTTTCACTTCACTTAAAGAGCCTCTTAATATGGAGCCTTCCCTGTAATACATTCCTGCCCAAATTAATGGAAATGTCGTAACTGGTGTCTTAGTTGATTCGAAGAGTCAGATTAATGTGATAACGAAGGAAACTCTATTTATAAATAGATTACATAAGGAGAGATATGAAGAATCAAAGACTACCCTCTATACCCATGATGGACTCTTTGTGGCCCCTATGGGTGCTATTTCTTTATCAATCTTGGTAGGAACAAAGGCTTTTGATGTCTCATTTGTTATCATTCCTGAGTTTGACCTATTTCGAGTTAGGTCGGGCATTCTGTGGCTAGCCTCCGTGAATGATGTTACCTCTATGGTTCATAAATGTTTAAAGTTCCCTCATGAAGGCACTAGATGCATGTGGTGCATGACATTGGCTATAAAATGCTAGTTTCACATGGGGGATTCTTGAACTGGATCACTTTTGGCCTACCTTGGTCGAACCTCTCCCTCCTAGGGGAGATTTTTTTATACAAGGCTTATGTTAAATATAAGACAAGGGACTCAACACCAAAGACTAGTTATATAATGTCTCCTTATGCTATTTCTGTAAAAGCGTCTATGGTAGAGCAACAAAAAGCTACCTCTTCCGCCTTGCCCAAGGGAAAGGGGAAGCTTGCTTGTGCTCAATAGCCTTCTCCTTTTGTGTCTATGGTTCCATCTACTTCAACTTCTCATCTTGTTTTGGCACCTTTGTCTGCCGCTCCTATTCCTCACATGGTAAGTGTGATGGTGCTCACATGGAGAAAAGTGAAGCGCCTCAAGTTTTTGTGCTTCTTGTGCTACCCACAATAGCATGACCCACTGTCTATGGCAGGGGGAAGTCTTCCTATAGGGTTGTTCTAGATTCTTAGCCTCCATGGCCTCCTACTATTCTTCCACCTACCCCTAAGGTAGAGAATGGGAAGAGGCACACCATTGAGGAACTTGTTTCTATTTCTCCTCCTGTGGTTTATTTTTGCTCCTATGCTTCCTCCTCCTCCTACTCCTACCTAGGAGACTATCCTTCCATCGAAAATAGTTGTGAAGGATACTCTTGCGGTTGAGCAACAACCTCTAGTCTCTTCTTAGGTTGTGTCTTCTAGTACTCACAACCAACATAACTGGCTTGCACATGAGCACAAGTGCAGGCAAAAGGATTTAGCCACGAAACACACCGCCTTATAGAAGATGGAGGGGGAGCTAGTGGCATATGTTTCTACATCTTCTGTTGCTCTTTCACTTTCTTCTAGTATTTATGCCTCAGTTCCCATTGCCTCTATTTTTGTTCTAGCTCCTCCAATGGGTCCTGCTGATGCTCACCCCAAAAGGGTGCAAGTTTTCATCACTCCTTCCATGGAGCCCCCTCTCTCGATGTCCTTCCTAGACATCCCTCCATTCTCTCAGCCCATAGACATGCCAAATAAAATGGTGGTGTTTATTGTGGCTTTGTATTCCTCCTCCGTTTCTTCTATGGGGATCCTACATCCTCCACTGAAGTGCAAGTTGGAGGATGACCTCGCTATGAGTGGAGGTCAAAAGAAGGGTTCAAATTCTTTAGAAGCTAGTTCTATCTTCCAGGCTTGCACCGCCCTCATGACGATGGCAAACCCTGCATCCTCAAAGTTTGTCATTGTCCCTCTCGATGAGGTTGAAAATGAATCTCGGGTGTTTTGTTCTTCTCCCACTCAGTTAACACATGGCACACTGGTGAAGTGCATGTTTAATTTGGTGGATGATATCCCGGCTCTATCTTTGATCTTTAAAAGATTGATGAATTTTTCTTTAGAAGAGTTTTGTGAAGAAGACCTTGAGGTTCCTTCTTCCTTGGTCCTTGTTGTAGGTGAGTTAGAGGGTACCGCTCTTGCTATCCCACCCTTGCAGGCCCGTTTTCCCTCCCCTTATAATGTTCTAGATCAAGGGAGCAAGATGACCTACTGGTTGATGAGGACTAGGGTGGTACCTCTTCTTTATCTGTAAATTAGATTTGTTTGTGTGTTTGTGTTCCCCCATGCTTGTCTTTTTATGTTTGTGATCCTACCTAGAGGACCCTCACTACCCTTGTAGGTGCTTGGATACAAGCATGAATTTTTTTTCATACACTTCTTTTGTTTGTATCATCATTCTTCTATGCATGTCGTGAAATTGCTTTTTGCTATTAGGGATGATGCAAAGTGTTGGGGGCATTTAGGCCTTCTTCCATGTTGACCCAATTTTCTTTTTCTTTTTTACTTTGTCTTCATATGCTCTTCTTCATGTTTTGAGAACTTTGGGGATTGATGACTATTCATTTATACACTATATAATATCTATTTGTGTATATGAACAAATTTGACCCCGAATTCTCATATCCCTCCGTCTCTTGATTTCTTTGTCTTTGTCTGCTTCTTGATGTTTTAGTTCTTATATGTTGTCTCTCGCATGTGTGACAACATACCATGAATACATCTCATTGTGTGTTGTGTGCCACAAGATCTTTGCCTCTCCTTTCTCTCCTTAGGTTGCCATGTGCTCCTCTATGCAATACATACCATCCTAAGGGGGGGCTACCATGTTGTTCTAAATTTCAATAAGGTGAATTCTTTCAAAAGGATTCCTTGGTGTAAAATTTTCTTTAAAATTAATTCCTTGACGAAAGAATCCCTTATTGAAATCCTTCATTTTCCAAATGTTGTATTCTCTCAGGATTCTTGGATAAAATTTTCTTTCAAAAAGGATCCCGTATGTGAAAGGGTTTGAAAAATTTCCTTTGAATTTAAGGAGCACTTTTTCTAAAATGAAAGAGTCTAAAAACTTTCCTTTGAAAAGGAGCATTCTTTCCAACAGATTCCTTGATGAAAGATGTTTCAAAAGGATCCCTTGATGATAGAATAACTTATGAAAAATGTGGTTTCTTTTGATTGTCGTGTTCCTTTGAATGGGCCCCTTGGTGTGTTGAAGGGTTCCTTGTTGAAAGAAACCCCTTTGAAAGATTTATTCTCAAAAGATTTCTTTGGTGTCTTGCAACGTGTGTATTTTATTTGATATTTGATGTCATGTGTCTTGGTATCAAACATCTTATATCTCAATGTCTAGCTTGGGGGAAACTTCACTAGATCTGCTTTTTCTATGACTGTCCTGCAACACAATTTGCAATAGTCGTAGGCTTATCTACCTAACTAGTGTATCTAATTAGGCTATTATCATGCCAACTTGTTTCTTCTTGTGTCTTATGATTGGATTTTTCACCTAACATGTTTTTGGTGATATCCCAACTAGCTTTACAGGACTGAGAACCTACCAAGACTCCCCCTTTTGCGTCTAGGTATGCTCGATCAAAGAATTTCTTCCTTGGCATCATTGGTATATTCTATTCAACCTCTTACTACTTTAGCTCGAACATATAAACTGACATGTATATGCTCGCTAATGTGGGGGAAAAATGTAATGGTGCAAATTTGCACCCTAGGAAAATTTCCCATTTATTTTACCCTTACTTTAGAAACTATAAGTTTGATGATGCAAATCCCACCATCGGTCTTCCTGTTCCTTCCATGTAGCCTTGTCTTTTTGTACTAGTGGAGGAATATTTTTTGGGGGCACGCGTGTGCCACGTGGATGTCTATGCACCATGCTATCATCCTAATAGATTCCTACCTCTCAGATTCGTAGAAGCATTATGTCTCCTAGTTGGATGCAAAGGTAACATCCTTTGTCAGGTCTTGATTGATGAAAAATGACTCCTTACCTCCTTTTTTCTCATTCAAACTCATTCAAGTCCTATCCTCATTCTAATTCTTTCACTCTTGATCTCTCTTGCTAATTATCACTCTCTTTCTCTCTTCTTGATCATTCTTGCCTCTTCTTTCTGCTACAAGCTCTCTTCTTGAGCTCTACAACGCTTTCTTATTGCAACACCATTATTTTTGTAGGGTCTAGAAAGCTCCATCCTCTTGGTAAGGCATCATATCTCATTATCTTCTCCTCTCAGCCTTGAGTGATAGTAGAAGGGGAGGTGATATTGCTCTTTTCATTTACTTGCATCATTATGTCTTATACAGTAGCATTTAGGTTGTCTTTGCACTCTATTTGATAACATCTTTTATATTCTATCTTTATCAAATTCCTCTATATGATGGAATCTTGGCTATCCATGGAGGTGGGAACACCAAAATGGGGGTCTGACTAAGGAAGACCTCTAAAAACAACCCAACACTTTTCCTATTTTCATGTGTCTCTAAGGCGTAGGTTCATCCATTTGGAGTTATAGCTGAAGAATTGGATTTCACATGAGTGGTATCTTTTCCTATTCTTTCTTTATCTTTTTCATCACTAGAATAATTCTCTTTAGTGTTATTCTTTTTGTACTATTTATTTTTGCATTTTTCGTACTTAAACTAATAAATTATAAAAATCTGTTAGTTTTAAAACATTGAGAGTCTTCAAGACTATTATTTAACTCGATGTTCATATAGGATGCCAGTGTGTCCCTAAGAATCTAGTGTGGTGCACTGTAATCCGATTCCAACATTGTCATCCCTAGATAGAGAGTTGTTTGAGTCACAGTCCAAGATCCTTTTAGTCTGCTCACCAATTTCTAAAACACCTATCATTACTTATTGATCAAGTTGAGGCAGTTTAGGGCAGTTCATTCCTTGAAGCTCTTCTGTGACCTGGAGCCTTGGGGGTGATGAATCCCCTAGGTACTGTACACAATATCCACCAATCAATTCACCATTATAATCTTTGAAATTTATTTAACCATCATCCTCTCAAGTGTGTCATTGGTCTTGTTTTGATTATATGGGAAATATAGGTTTTGAAGGGACCCAAAACCCTTTACAACTGAACATACAAAATGTTGCTTAAAGATAAAACATTAAGCCATTAGCAACAATCATCAACAAAAAAAGCAACAAAACAATATAAAACAAACAGAGACCCAACAACAAGGAAAACAACAAAGCAAAACACAGAATTAGACACTATTTCATGCTCCTTAAGGTGTTAGCCACCTCAAGCTCCTAGTTCCTATGAAGATCAATCATGTCTAGCAGTTCTTTTTTCTCTTCCTCAAAGGATTTCCTCATGTTTCCCTTCCCTCTAGTAGTAGGGCCTTTAGCATCATCCTTCCCAACCTTTTTTCCTTTTCCTTTAGTAGACTGGTCCTTCTCCATCAACTCAATAAAGTAGGGTTGGTCTTCTTTTAGCTCACTAATCTTGTGGAATAGGACCTCCAAGGAGTCAACACTATTCTTAACAATGATGTGGTAGGCTTGCAACAATTTCTTCATGTCTGCATTGGTGTCCAAAACCTTGACCTCCAAATCAGAGAGATGTTGCTCGCATAAGGACTTGAAGTCAAAAAAATGACACTTTAAATCCACAATTCTATCAATTAGAATGTTTGAGGCAGAGCCCTTCAAAATATTTTTCACATTTTCTTTCAATCCCATGATCTTGATATTCACCCTATTGAATTCTTGTAGAGTCCACTTCGCCAACTTGAAAGTACCAGTGGCCCCCGTACGCGCCATGCCAAGGGGTTCAAACATTGAGGTGGTATCATCGTTGAGGTACAAGAAGTCCTTTGGAAGCGGGTTTAATTTAAGAGGTTTCGCCTTGCTAGGCTTCGGATTAACGCCCTCCTCCTTCTGCACAAATTTCTCACCAGAGGGTTCCACACTTGGTGTGTTTCGAACCGGGGAATCATCAATTTCAACCATCTTCTCCTCTATACCCTTCTCCTTGCAATGCTCTATTGTATCCTTTAAAAAATCTTTTGGCACCTAATTTTTCAACTTTGCAATACACTTTGAAGCCCTTCTAGGCTTTTCCTTGGCCTCCATAACCACAACATTCTCTTGCAAACCCTCCTCCTTACCTCCTACAACAAAATCATCCTTTTGATTAAATACAACATTGTCCTTAGGCATGGAATCCCTAGAACCAACCTCCATATCATTGCCAATAGTCCATGACTCTGATTCTTGAATAGTAATCTCTTGGCAGCCCATTTTCCTTTAGGGTTTCCATTCTTCCTCTTCTTAGAAGGGGAAACAGGGGAAGAAGACCCATCCTCCCCCTCCTCATTCCACTCCTCCTCCCCAATAGTGCTAGTGTCTAAGCCAAACGAGCAGGAACCATCACTTAAAGCCTTTTCCTTGCCCTTAATTGATTTAATAGGAATGAGGGTTATCACATGTTCTATTATAAGCAAGATGAGGCCCTCATGTAGGAATGAGGGCTCTCACATGCTCCATTATTAGTCTTGTTATAGGTTATGTTCTAAGCAATTTTTAATCATTATTCTTATTAGTGTTTGAAAATTCCCTTGGCTTGTCTTTCCTAAAGATTCCCCCATTACCAAGCTATTTTAAATTTTTATGTCTTGTTTGAAGACGCCTCCATTACTTCTATTTGAAATTCTTTTCTCATTTAGTCCATTAAATATTTTCTTGTCTCACAACATTCAAACTATTAAAGTTTTCTAAGTAAAACTAACCTGAAAAAGGGGCATGAGCCCGTGGTGCATTGGATGAGTGGTGGTTTTTTTGTTGGGACCACTAGGGTTCAATTCTCTAGACTTGATCTATAGTATTGCTGCTATTGTTGTTTTACTAGGCATTAATTTCTAGGGTTGGTGTGCTTGTGAGCTTTGTACCCCTATTGGGCTTCTGATTCATAGAAGTGGTGGTTGTTGTGCATCCATGTTGGGATGAGGTCCCCATTTGTGGCCTCACTAGTTCATAGCTCTAGTCAAAAGTGCTTATGGATTAAAAAACTAACCTAAAAAAGAAATGTTTACAAACATCCATTATTTTTTCTCTCTATAGAAAAAAGTTTATAAGCCTTGGCTAAAATTATCTTAAAGAGTGAGCTTAAATTACTCAAGGAAAATGTATATGAGTTATTAAACTCATAAAATAAAGAGATATTTATAATTCTATGCTAATTTTATATCAAAAACAAAATATACACAATAATGAGAGATATTTTGAGATAAATTTGTACCTAGAATAAAATATTTACAAGTCCTAGCTAAAATTATCACTAGCACAAAGTATCAAATGAAGTTATCCACAACACATGCATATTTACAAATAAAATTATCCTTAAGGAAAAAGAACTTATGAGTCTAAGATAAAATTTCCCCTAAAGTAGAGACATATGAATTTGACCTAAATTTGCAAAAAAAAATTATGCTTGCAAGTGCAGTATCTAATGACCTTACAATTGATGTCATGGGGGTGGCTTTAGAATAGTGGTTTACAATTTACATGAGGAAGGAAATTTCATTTTTTTCCTTTTCCCCAAACTCAAGGGGCTCGGTCGAACCAAATGGTTTGACCGAACCTCATTAAGGGTTCGAATGAACCCATATGTTTGGTTGAACCACTAAACCCTAAATAAAAATAATCATATTTAAATGGGTTCGGTCAAACATGGGTTCGACTGAACCCCTTTAAATATGAATAAAAACAAAAATATTCACATTTTGACTGTCATTTTCACTTTCTAAATTTACTAGTTGCTTTCCCGTGCGTGCGGCGAACTGAGACCATGACGGCGAACAAACTGACTTGTTCTTTCCAGCGAAAGCAAACTCCACTTTGTCTTTCCAAACTTCATCAACCCGACTTGCATTTCGAGCACCAGGTATTTGAAATTTGAATTTTTTATAGTTCAAAATGCATTTATTTGTTAAATTTCAAAACCCTAGATGCAATTTTTTTCAAATTTGTTGAATTCAAATTGGATTTGTTTGAAAGTTTTTAAAGCATTTTCAAATTTGTTGAATTCAAATTGGATTTGCTTCCCCATTTTGCATACATTTTTATGTCCTATGTGTAAATGAAATATGCCTTTCCATTTCAACAATCAAAGCTATGGATAACCTGCTCCTAAATGGAAAGACCAAGTGAAACATATATAAGAACTTAATAGCATATGGAAACAAACAATATAACGTTATGAAGTTCAAATAGAACCACAAATTGTATCATTTGTAACATTAAAAATGTCCATCTCTACACATTTTTGGTGGTACCTGTAGGTATTGCACAATAAGATAGAGGATGTAAATTGATTAAGACTTGGATAGTATTTTAAATGGAATTTGAGGTGTGGAAACACTTCCCATATTAACCTATCAAGAGATAAATATGCAAAATAGATTTAATTTTAGTTATAAGAAAAATGTATAAATTATAAATTTATAACATAATTATGTACATGGGAAAATCCTCTTGGAAGAAAAATCCCACAACCAAAAACATGAACCAATTATATTATTTGATAATAATATCATTTACAATAAAATTTTCATGTGCATACCCTTATAGTAGTATCATCAACATGTGATTCATATGGAGTAATTTCTAGTAGCATGATGATACCTATAAAATCATTATGCTTTCTCCATCTCAAGCACCCATAAATAGGAAAACTTTAAACCATAAACCAAGTGTGGTTTACCAAAGCCATGAGCCAAAATAATGACCTAAAAATGGCACCAAATTTGGTACAAATTCCAACACCATATTCGTTGACTTGGTTTATAGGATGTATTTAGCAAATGCTTTACATCTTGTCAAAAAAATTCAAATCATCCTCCTCATAACCGACACTCCATTTTTGACATATTCAAATCCATTATTTAAGATGATCTTGATGATTTTCATAATTCTAATCAATATTCTAGTGTAACCCCCCTTTTTAATTCTCTTATGTGTCATATAACATTTCATAAGTAATTCCCATCTTACAATTTCATACAATGCTCTTACAACTTCTTAAATATATAAAAGGGACAACCCTAGTTCAATTAGGATTATTTAATTATTATCACCTACATCCATTCATTACATGTTATTAGTTTTTAGTTGCACACATTATTAGGAAATATGCATTGTCTAAGCAATTGGGGTATATTGCATGTTCAAGAGAGTGTTTTCCTTGATCTTTTATCTATTTAAATTAATATCCTTTAAAATCTTGTTTTATGGAGTTTTCATCTTAACTCTAATATGGCTAGCAAATAAAATGACGATTGAATCATTTTTTGACATAATAGCTAATGACAACCATATAAAGAGCCACATTAAAGAAGATGAAAAATAATGATCAAGACTATGATTTAGATACATATGTTGCTAAACAAGATATTTTCCTAAATTGATAATTACGCATTGATGCACCTCTCCACCCTAAATATCCTCACTCATTGGCTAGTAATTTATATAATGTATTAGGTGGCTATCCTTAGGGAATTAATACTATTCATAATATTACCACTCTAATGGATTTTAATAATGTTGTACCCTCTATGCATCCATCTACCCTTCATCCTCTTATAATGATTCCTCCTATCATTATATTACCACTTCCATGGATCCACCACCCATGTCCCACCTCTTCTCTCCACTAGTATTTTTCTCTTATCTCCCATCCTTTATATATGTTCACACCATTGTTACTACTAGCACTATCCTATAATAGATATGTTCTTTCATATTCCTCCTTATCCTATGAAAATCTAACCTTATAGTGTAACTTCTCCCTTCCATTACCATGTCATTACCTTTCTAGACCTTCCCCTCTTTATACATTCTCTTTTTTATCCTACACTACTCCTACCACTAATATATCCCTATACCTTGGATATACTATTGAAGAAATTTAACTAACTTTCAATATCGCAAAAATTAGACCCATATTTTTAAACGTAAAATGTGTATAATAAAGCACAATCCATGCTTCCTAATTCAACTTTACTAATATCTATCGAATTAACTTAGGTTCATTACAATAAGATAATCATATAGCCATAATTAGTTGTCAAGATAATGGTAAAGTTTTCAATAGCCATATTTATCCTTCCACATGCCACCATTAGACATACACATAATATTCATGAACATCCATACCTATGAGCATCCAAATACAAGAAATATAACTATATATATCATGCACATCATCAACATACACATAAAATATCACACCCATCATCAACACAACTAATAGTTCCCATATCATATTATATATGTTCTCATACAAATGTGTCTTCAAATACATCAAAGCACTCATGAGTAAATCCACTCTGCAGAGCATACACACAACTAAAAAGGTGCCCCTAAGGTATTTGTCTCCTATATCTATCCTCTTAGCCTATCCTTCTCTATGGATATGTTCCACTCATATCTACCACCTTGAGGTGATCCATGTCTTAATCCTTGTCAAGGTCACTCCTCCTCTCTACCTATATCCTTTCTCAATGAGCTAGATCTATCACTACTACTCCCCAAAACACCTACATTTAAATATTAAGAAAATGTTTAATAAATCATACAACATTGATTAAAACTAACTAAACAATGAAAGGATTTAATATTATAACACCTTATGAATTATATTGAATGTCCCCACCTTGAAATTTATAGCCATCGATGTCAATCACTTATTCATACTATAGCTTTGTTCTCCAAAACACCTACATTTATATAAAAGTGAATTTTTAAGAAAAATAATATTTAACCTACTTTTAACTCAACAATAATGGATATATTTCTATCATAAACTCTTCGTACTCATAACAGAATCATGGCCTAGGTAGAGTATAAAAAATGTTGTTTCCAACCTCATATGTAAATCTAGAGTTAGAGTGCCAAAATTGTTGAATTTCATCCTTTGTGCCATTAATTAGCTTCTTATCGACTCATGGAAGCCTACTTCTAAAAGCCCAAGTATGATTTTCAATAGGAATTTCTAATCATGATCTTATTGATAGTACTTTTGATAATGTTTTACAATTTAGGCTTAATTCAAGACAAGTTTACCTTAATAATTGAGCCTTTTTAATTTTTTAATTTCTTACTAATGATGTTATTACTCTATGAGCAACTCTTTTATCTTTTTCCTTACTATTATTTACAATAGAATTGAATGCATTAAAAAAACTTTAACAACAATATTATTTCGATCAAACTTTTTGTTTACATGAATCTTTGAAATTTATTTAGTAAAGGTCTCATTTTGTACATCTTTAGTAATTGTATAAAAATTTGGAATTTTTGGTTAATGTCTTATTGGAAACCATTCATTGAAATTTTT